>OY735217.1:29448551-29716051 GCA_963457665.1 Thysanoteuthis rhombus | reverse complement strand
CGGCTGCAAAATTTATTTTTTTGTTTTGGTACATAAATAAAAATGGGACTGTAGAAAACATAAAACACAAAAATAATGAGGTGACATTAGATATATTTAATTTGGTTTCAAGTACCCTAAACCTAAGCTACCTAGCCTCTAGAATGGAACTATAAACCACAGACAGTCATCAGTTCAAAGATCTGGATACCAAGTTACCCACCTCAGGTTTCAGTTGCACGTATGACATTTGCAGCTTTTCTTGTTAACTAGACTTTTTACAATTGTTTTCTAAAGGTGTAATGTTCATTTTTTTCTCACAGGGAAATATAAGTTGAATGGTAATGTGTTTCACCTGCTCAACTTGCTATTATATAAATTAGGAGTAAAAATTACTTGTTAAGGCCTGTACATTGTTTTAATAAATGTTTGAAATTTATTATTTATTTTACTTTTAACTTGCTTAAAGGCCATTAAGCTCAATGTCCTCTCAATGCTTATTAATAAAATTTATATCAATTTTATTATTTCATAATCCTCAACTTTAGGTTGGGCCACTTCTTTTTCTAACTTTTGACTTTATCCAATGCCTAAAAAGTTTCCAGTGAACCTTGAATAAGCTATATATGAGTTAAAAATTCACACATCCTGTTGCAAAAAAAAAAAAATTAAAAAAAAAAAATTGTGGGGTTAGCATTTACACTCACCTGTTTATAATGAAATGATTTACATCTAATTCTATATAATACTAAAACTCTGATTTGCCCAACCAAATTTGGTATGCAAACTCAATCGAAGGAGAAGATTTTGAAGTAAAATATATATGACATCACAAGGCCAACTACTTACAATTATCTGTAAATGAATAAATTATGACCGAAACTACTATAACTATCATTTGATATACCTAGAGTTTTCTGCCCTGAGAAATCGGATCATCATGATATAGATTATTGGGGTAGGTGCAATTGCAGACCCCATTCTATTATCGCAAAGTAGCAAAAATTTCAAAATAAGCTGGAAAAGGCTTTATTCTTGAGTATTGAAAAATGCAGAAATCGGATCATTATTATATAGATTTGAATTTTGGTTTGCTTTCAAAAAGGCCCTGATCAAATTCATATTATGTTACAGGAATTGCTAATTACTAACCTATTTCTCTCTTCATCCAAATATGAGCTTATGTATATAATTCCTCTTTAATAATGTAACCTACAACTTCTATATCAATTATATTAGATTTATAAATCTATTCAAATTTTTGCAATCATAAAGCCACAATAATGTAAAATACTTTATTACGTATCAATATACGAAAATACACCACCAACAGATAAATATCATAGGAAAGCAGAGAGTTATCAAAAGGAACAATAAGATTAAGTCACATGACCATAATGGGACAGGTTAGCAGAACATAGAAACATACCTAACAATCAGTGCATGTAACTATTTTGAAAATTAGAGTCCAGTCCCTATCATTATGCATATTATAGCCATATTCTATCAATAATGCTTGAATTAATTCTTGGCCACTGAAAATCACTTTCTGAATTTCAGTGCTTAATATTTGTGGAGTGCTGGAACTTACTAAAACAAATTTTAGGACAAAAATTTAAAAATAAAAATTTTTTTCTCCTATACTGACAGAAACATTTAGTTTGTTAGTACTGAAAATGACCAAATCTAAAGTGAGGAATGTTGACGTAGTGGTAGGATCAGGGGGTAGAGATGGAAAAAAAATCTGCAACTTTGCCTCCGTATACAGGGTTCAAATGCAGTTAGTATGAAACTAAAACCGTGATTATTGTTTCACGTCTTCTTTTCATCATACCACCAGAATTCGTTGGGTCACTGCATGTGCAATCACTGAAGTGGATTAAAGTTTTGAAGTATTTGTCAAATAAATCCTACCCCTAATATCAAAGGTTCTATAAACAATTACTTTGATATAACTTCCAAAAAATTCTACCCTCCTTCCCATATTCCAGCACACATACTCACATTTTCACATGATGAAAGTTATGTACAATGTAAATAATTACAAATTTTGATGGCAGTTCTTTGTACATGTTCACAATCATTACACCTTCCTCTCCTACTGGTTTTTACTAATGGCACCAATTGAGCTGTACCTTGAAAACAATACTTAAATTATAAACTCACAACACAGGACAGAGAGGTGTGTGTGTGGGGGGTCTCACAGTGAGCAGCAGTGAAAAATGGAATCAGCGAATAGAGTTCATAGTCCGACTGGGAGAGTTAGCGCTCAGTTTGAACAGATACCCTGGGGGTAGGGGAGAGTAAACAGCGGAGCCGACTGAGCTTTTCAGCTTTGATGGACAACCAGCTTAGGAGATTGACAAGTTTGAATTGAAACCAGTGATATGACAGTAGAGAATGTACGGTTAACAGGGCTCTGGTGAAGCTTCAATGGGCCTAGGAAGCTAGAAGTGGATTAAATGAGTTGCTCAAATAAAATAAAGGAGAATAGAAAATGGATGGATAAAATAATGTAACAGCCATTTCCATCCCCTATGATACTTTGTGTGCAAATGGAAGAGTTAAAAAAAATGAATAAAAATAAAAACACAACAAAGGAAGAGAACCAAGGAATTCATACTCATGGGGACCTTACTGTATGTTAGTAGGCTTGGCTATCTTTTTACTGAATTCTGATCCTTATTTTTGTGCCCTAATAAAGTGGCCCTGTGGCAAACCAAGTTGGGCTTAATATATATATATATATATATATTATGGCTTGAGATTTCCCACTGGCACCAATGGTCAAAAGATGAAGCAGTTTATTCAGCAAAAGAAGTTTATTATGAGATTGTTGTTTGAATCAAGAAGTATTTTGTTGGTCCTGATTTTTTATGTCTATAACTACATTTCACCTTCATCTCAATTTATTGCTTTTTATTACAACTTTTTGCCCAGGCAGATTACTCTTCAGTAAACAACGTCAATTGGAAAATAAAGAAATGGCCTTCCTAATCAACGCTGTTTGTTCACTGCCAAAGGGTGATTGGTCTGAGTGGAAAATTGCAATAAAAAAGTTAATAAATTTAGATGAATGTAAAAAGTAACCATAAAAGAATTTAAAACAATTAACACGTAATACTTCACCTAATAAAAAAGAAAAAATGCACTATGTGCTGTTTTGTGACCAGCATTTCATTACAATTGCTAAAACACAGAGATTCGAAGAAGCTAGTTTCTAACAGTGGTTTTTCTACACAAGTGGCACAGGTTTTGCAAGTATGGTACTTGAAAGTACATCTCTGTAGTAAAATTTGATGTTCAAGAGTCTCTTCCTCATAAATTCACCTGTAAGGACGATGATTTTGTACTTGAAAAACACCACTCTGGGGTAAAATGAAACAAGTTAATTTTTTACACTCACTCCTGTCTATGTGTCTCCCATTACATATATATATATATACATATATATATATATATATATATATATATATATATGTCTCTAAACTTTCTAGTTGAAGTTCACATGCACCACTCAACAACTTGATATTGTTATCTGTCAGTTAAACTTTCACATCATTGAATAAATGTTTCATTTCTAGACTCATGAATATTGATTGGAAAGTTGTGAATTTAACAATATATGTTGGGGTTGCAGTTTCAAGTCTGGTGGTACAGTTCAAGTGTTCAGGGTTAATGATAATGATGCTTCAGCCCTAAAACCATGCCTGACCCCAGAGTCATAATCTGATGAAAGTTATGTCAGCGGTACAGCTTTTATTTATTACAGCAGCACATGTATGAAATCATCTCTCACACAGATTCACTTAGAAGACCATTTTTACACCTTATTCTAAAAATCAAAAGTTGACTTTTTAGTGGAGAAATCTCTGTGAGTGGGTGTGTATGCACAAAGATAACTGAAAAACCAGCCATTGTACGAAGTTGATATTCACTATATATATATTAGTCAGAACACCAGAGGTATCAAGTTTGAAGTTGTTTGGATCAGCAGCTCTCAAGAAATCTAATGCACCGCGATTACATGATAACTAGCCATTGCAGGAACTTTACATTCGCTATTAGTCAGCACACAAGACAGTGCAGTGTCAATTTTGAAGATTTTGGATCAGTACTTCTAGAGATATTAGATAAAATAGATACAAAACTTCAGATTATAGATCTTTTCTCGAAAATTGTAGATCTAAATTTAGATATGAAGTATCCAAATTAGCAATAGATCTAAATTTAGATATGAAATATCCAAATAGGCAACCCTGGAAGAAGTAATCATTCAAAGCCATAGTTTTATATGACAGACAGAAAATTATTTTACACAACAATTATAGTAGGCTACTCTATACAAGGACCCATACAAACATACACCTTTGAACATAGACTTTCCCCAGGATCCGCCACATTTCTCTATCATGGGCGTCATGGAACCAGTATTTTCTAAATTTGTCTAGCTCATCTCTCCATCTTGTATTTTGTCGGCTTTGGTTTCGCATGTGATCTCTGAGGATCCATGTTGTGAATCGTGATGTCTATCTGTTGTCTGCCATTCTTGCAACAGGACCTTCCCATTGCCATTTGAGTTTTCTAATAGATTCTATGATGTCTCGGACTCCCATTTTCATCCTGATATATTGTGCTCTCTTGTGATGTGAGGTCGAGCGTGATTCTCTCATGTGCGCTTTGCATGCTTCTCAGTTTGTTGGTCTGTCTCTTGGTTAGGTTCCCTGTTTCAGCTCCACAAGTGACTATTGGGAGGATGCATTGGTTAATTATAGACCTTTTCTTTTCTATTTTTGTGATCTAACCGCTGCGCCTTTGCTACAAAGGCAAAAATAGATTGCTTTGCTCACCCCTTCAGCAATGGCTTTCTTTCTTGTGAAGTTGATACCAACATTTTTTTTTTCTTTTTTAAAAGCTACCTACCCAAGTAAATTCTAATATATTGAATGCTCTATGAATATACAACCCCCCCCCCCCAATTCTGAGGGTTGAAACTGAAATTGCTCTGCGTCTGACTATGGTTCCCATTATCCAAATGCTGAAAATAAGCCCCGAATGATATGTGTGCCATAAACAAAGAAAACAGACCAACAAAAGCAGACCCTAATTTTTTTCTACTTCTCTTATTAAATAACTTGACCCATTTTGTTTTGTTTAGTGTTTACTTTTTAATTAGTGCATAGATTAATTTGAAATTGAACAACTTAACAAAAAAAAAATACTCATAGGAATTATTATTATATCAACATTAAACTATTTGATGATTTCAACATGATCATCTTTTTTTTCTATGTTATGAATGCACTTTGGACAAGCTTAAGGAAATGACAGAGGTAAATAATATCAGGGTTATTGCAAATATCAATGTGCCAAAAATCACTTGCTCTAAATATTTTCCAGATTTTTTTTTTTTCAATATTGACCTTCAACTCAAATGCCTCGAGTAACTCTACAAAATTTGAAATGTTAGATTACTTCAGCATCCTCCTCCCCAAGAATGGCCATTTAAACATCATCCGCTCAGAGTTTTGGCAATTAAACATCCCCTTCCCCTAAAGCAGTCTTAAAAGGGAGAAATGCTTTATTTTATTGAAGTTAAGGATGATATTGTCAACTCCTATGAATACATAAATTTTCAAAAGCATTATCACAAAATTTGTTTTGACATTTCCAAGCACAGGGACTTTTTACCTGTTGGGTCCAATTCAGCATTTTATCATATTTGTCACACTTAACACCATGCATTGAGAGGCTGTTTTATTGGAACCAGCAAATAGTTGGCAAAAAGTCCTCTAGAAGCAGAAGAAAAATGATGGCTTGAAATGTTTTATCAACCATGGGTTCTTTCCCCACTTAGTTTTGGCAATTAAATATCTTCCTTTCAAAGTGATCTGATAATGTTAAGACAAAACATACAAGTAAATCCAAACATGACATTTGTACATAATTGGTACTTGATTAAGAAGCAAGCAAATGTTCTGATAAACATGAATAAAAATGTTTTTGTAGTGACTTCCATCTTCCATTGGTACCTCTGCAAACAAAGTTCACCCGTGTTTGTCAGTATGTCTGTTTGTCCATACAATATCTCCCAAAGTTCTGAATTAATTTCAATCACATTTTGTGGAAGGGTGGGCCATGGGCAGAGAAATGATTGATTAAATTTGGGCGCAAATCCAGGAATTTTTTAAATATGTTGCGATAGGACCATTTGTCTGCTTTCCAGGTGTAATAATACAATAATTACAAAAGTTACTCAGTTCAAGGGAAACAAAGTGTTGAAATGAATCAAGGGGCTCAAAGGGATCTGTCTGTTGGATAATTATGACAGTCTTTGGTCAATTCATAGTCTAGGATCTCTAACCTGATCGTTCAATTTTTAGTGACAAAGGTTTTGGTAAACGTGTGTGCTTTCTAGTTAGATTTGTTTTTGGTCCAGTGGTAGTCATTCAATAAGCTTTATTTGGTCTGACATAAGGTCTTAAAAGTGGGGCATCCAATAAGGATAGAACTTCAAAATAATTTAGTTTTTGTCTGTGGTAAAATTAACAAAATTTCTTTACAACCTAGACACAGTTTCAAAATGCTTCTTCATAGCAAAATACTTTTTCAAAAAATTGATATAATATATATATATATATATAATATATGCAATATATTTAGTATCTTTCACATACACTTACGTTATACACATATCATACACTTGACATTTATATTTAACATTTATATGCATGTATGTTTATAAAAGATCAGAAAAAAAAAAATCTGTTTTACATACAATCGTTCAAGTTCACATTTTTTTCATTTATATTTTTAGCTATAGATAAATTAACATAACTTTCAGTGATATCAATTCAGAGGATGATGCAAATAGACATTGAAATATTAACTAAAAAAACTTGAATCATTTGATCTGTGAATGATAAACTAGACTTCTGATTCTGTAATTATCATAACATAATTATTATTATAACATAACAGTCAAAAGTGAATGATTAGTCAATTGCAAAAAACAATGGAATAACAAAATGTTTGGCAACTCAGGTACACACACACACACACACACACACACACACACAAAAAAAAAAAAAGAAAGAAAAGAGCCATCCAAAGCAGTGGTTCTGATACCTGGATCCCTGGACCACTGAGGGTCTATCAAATAATGCTGAGAGGTTCGCAGAAGTGTTCTCTTTAAAAACTGATAATGCAATTCTTGTGGCAGAGAAACATTATCCATTTCACAGCGATCAGAAAAAACTAATTATTGTACACGTACCCATACCATATATCAGAATTCAAATAAATGTAATCTATTTAAAATGAAGAATATTTTAAAGGACAGAAGTTCCTTTTTATTTTAGTTCATTGATAAGTTTAAAAACTAAATCCTAAAAATGGGGGTCTGCCAGAATATTTCCTTCACAGAATAGGCCCTTGGGTTTTCAAAGTTCTGAAAACGCTGATATAAAGGAATATTTGGATAAGCAGAGCCAACCCTGACTTTGTAATAATATTTACTTGCCCCAACAACGCCAAAATATGACACAAGGTCAGTGAGGGAAAATCAGTTGCTGTTGGTTAACCACCACTCTTATAATGGCTTTAGTTGTACAAAGTTTTTCATAGCAACTTGTACATGAATGCTTCTGAAGTGTGTGTGGGTGCATGTTTGTGTGTGTGAGGGGGGATCATTGTACACAGACGATCCTGCTTCCTTGGCATCTAAGATTGTTTTATAATGGTACAATGAGATGTCACAACAGGGGGCTTTTTTGGCTACAGGAGTTACCAGATAGGAGGTTGAATATACCACCAGTTTACTTCAGAGGCTCCACTCTTGGGGTAACCATATTTTGGTTGGAGTGCCATATAGGGCTAAAGGGTTTCAGCTGCCCCTGCTATTTACCCATAGGAAGAATTGGATTCATGCCTTTCCCATGGGCATTAGTGGGAAGTAAGCATGGACAACCTCAGCTAAAACTTGAACCCTAACCCACACCTCAGTATCAGTATCCCAAACTAATACAACTTACAACTCTGGGTCATTTGTTTATGTGGGTTTTTAAAAGAATCATATAGATAAATATCTGACTTCCCCAGACTTGCAGCAAATATCATCGTGCACTCCTGACACACCTCTTAGTTTAATGAGGAGGTGCTGTTTCAAGAGGGGGTCACTGTACCAAGACTATCTTTTTGATTGTTCTGCACACAAAGGCTGTAGTGATGAAACTTTGACCCTATAGTTTATGTTGTTGATTTAAATAACTGGAAAGCTTCATTACCAATCTTTAATTGTTCTTTTGTTTTGGAAAGTTGATAGAAAAAGGATAGAAGGAGAGAGAGAGAGAGAGAGAGATAGAGATCAGAAAAAACAAACATACAGAGATTGAGATCAAAGAAAAAAACAGAAAGAGAGAGATCAGAGAAGAGAGAGAGAGAGAAATCAGAGAAAAGAGACAGAGAGATCAGAGAAAAACACACAGAGATCAAACAGAGAAAAAGGATGATCCAGTGCCAGAAGTTTGTTGTTCAAACCCAGGTAAAAGCAAAAATTTCCAACCTGATTTTCAAGGCCAGCAAACCCTCCACACATAGCGAATTGGTATAACCCAATCTCTTGCACTATGCCATTCAAAGGTAAGTTTATTAACTATTAGTAAAATAAACGTCAGATGAACGGCGGCAGAGAGAGAACAAATAAAACGAGAGAGAGGCAGAAAATCAATAAAGAGTGAATGAAGTGGTTACAACTACTTCTTTCTCCATCGGCCAATAAAAATACAATGTGAAGAAAGCAAGCAAAAACTTGTAGTGTTTTTTTATCTCCTAATCTACCTGAGCACTGTCAAGAACAGGATGTGCAAAAGATTGGTTTAACATGTTCTTTAGCTAAAAAACATGAATCATTTATCTGAATAACAAAGGTGAGGTAATTTTAGACACTGATCTATTCAAATGGTATCCTTATCTTTGTTGTTATACTCACAACATTTTTACATCGATAAAAACACAATTCAAAAATTTTTTAAAAAAAGAAAAAAAATATTCATAAAGAAATTTTCCACATAGAATTTGATAATCCTCAGTAATCATAAACTAACCTTAGAAACGAGGAAAAAAAAATCATATCCATTATTGACAGATGGAGTGAGAAAGAAAAAAAAATTGGATCTTCCCCCCTGCTCAAAGTTCTGAATCTACCCCTGCCGTTGTAACTTTGGGACGTCTTCAGGTGTTTGTTGCATTTGGTATAATGAACTAGTGGATCTAAATGTTGGTTAAGTGTTTGCAGTTACCTGGTGTTTGTAAGTTCAATTCCCAAGTTAGGAAGTGAAAGTCATATCACATAGGAATGAGTATGAAGTAGATTGGATAAAAGTGTTGGTTTGAAATTCCTAGAAGGTTATCAATTATAACAGGCACCTAAAGAAAGCCAGGGGGGTCTATCAGTGTGTATATATATATATATATATATTATATATATACATATATTAAGCTTGAATCAATTTAAGAAAGAGTTAAACACCAATGAAGAAACCAGGAATTGACTGAATGAATTGTTTTTCTCATCAACTTTGCCAAAGAAAAAACAAACAAACCCCAAAACTTCACTCTCCGT
Source organism: Thysanoteuthis rhombus (assembly GCA_963457665.1). Lineage (NCBI taxonomy): Eukaryota > Metazoa > Mollusca > Cephalopoda > Oegopsida > Thysanoteuthidae > Thysanoteuthis > Thysanoteuthis major. The sequence goes on along the minus strand of OY735217.1, from coordinate 29,706,450 downwards.
ATATAAACAGTCACCACTTCCCTCCAACCCTTTCAGTCCTTTTATCAGCCAGGCTCAAATATTGTTTGAACCAGGTGTCCATTAAACAAACCTTTCAAAGAAATCTGTCACACAAGAACAGGAGTCACTTTATAGGAAACACAGACAAACACTAGTTTCAAGGATCCCCATAATACTTATAATCAGCCTTCAAAGTCTGTTGTGGGACATAGACTTTCTTCAAGGCCCGTTGTAGGAATAAAACATTGGGGAAGTAATAGGTCTTACTCTGCCACACTGGCCCATAACGTGTTTGAAGAGTTGGAGCGATCTTAGACTGGCAGCTTAATCTTAGTCTCCTGGAAAATGTAGAACATACTTGTTATAGTCCCAGACTTCTTCACTACACGTAAGCTTTTAAAATTATATCCATTGAAGAAAAGTTCTCTTGGAGTTTTGAAAATGGCTTCCATTTCCTTAGATTGTCAGACTCCAAATTACTAATTCGCATTTATAAAAAAACCCTGTATATCCAGTTAAATTTTTTGTAAGACTTTTCAGTGAGTACACAGATACTACACTTTGATCCTAGGCCAATCTTTACAGAAATAATCCAGTTATTTTTGACAAGTATCATACAAATAGGTAAGTAAACAAATAAACATATTTGATTAGATCCATTAAAAGAGTGAGAGATGTGCAGGGATATGAAATACTCTTGGTTGTTAACACGTGTGGAATTTTCATGAATTTAGTTGGATATGATTTGAATGACGTCTGTTTTCTTTGTTCCCCCAAATGAATTTTCAGGGGTGAAACTACCATCGCGATAATGAAGAGTTGGCTGCTTTTATTTGTTCCATAATGGACCCTAAACAAGACTAGTTTTATTAACGAAAATAATCAAAAGTAAATTTATCAATTGATGAAGGATGACCCTCTTGTTCATCTCCAGAGCTAGCTTTGTTTTTTGTTTGTTTTTTTCAAAGAGTCATGTGACACATTTGTACATTATGGTTGTTTTTTTTACACAAAGAAAAAAGACTGAAAGAGAAGAAGAAAGAGATAAAGAGAGAGAAAGAGAGGAAAAGAAAGAGAGAAAGAGAGGAAAAGAAAGAGAGAAAGAGAGGAAAAGAAAGAGAGAAAGAGAGGAAAAGAAAGAGAGAAAGAGAGGAAAAGAAAGAGAGAAAGAGAGGAAAAGAAAGAGAGAAAGAGAGAGGAAAAGAAAGAGAGAAAGAGAGAGGAAAAGAAAGAGAGAAAGAGAGAGGAAAAGAAAGAGAGAAAGAGAGAGGAAGAGAAAGAGAGAGGAAAAGAAAGAGAGAAAGAAAGGGGCAAAGAAAAAAGAAAGAAAAGGGAAAAGAAAAAAGAAAGAAGAAAAAATAAAATATTTGTGAATTGTTAAGCTAAAATGAAAACTGAAAAGAATTTCCAGAAAAATGTCAAATCTTCACAGCAAAAAAAAAAAAAAAATAGAAGAGTAAATGGTAATTCAATTTGACCAGCCATCTTGGAAATATGTCAGGGCACAGAGGACGAAAAACAGCCACAAAAAACAAAACAGGAGCTACCAACTGGCACCACCTTCAGGGCTCCCTTTTTTCAGCAACTTGTAAGTCTACCTAAAGTCAGGAGGGTTCCTCCTTTCAGAAAGGGGTTAGCAGTTACACCCAACCTCCTAGGGTGGATAGACTGTTTTTTTCTCAAGAAAGAACAGACAGATAATTTGGCAGAAACTCCTTGAAGAACCTAATCAAAAATATTATATTAGGCAGCAGATTTGGATAAGGGTTTCTAAGATTCTTATCAAGGTAGGACAGTGCCTCTTGAACTCTTCTAAGGCTCCCACTTCTCTGAAGTTCAAGAATCTTTCTCGAGCCCCAAATTATAAAGGCTAAAAATTTGAATCTAATAAAGTCTAAATTGGAAAAATAATATAAAGAAGTGTAGATAACAAAATGTTGAAATTTATCAGATGTCAAAATTAAAAGTCTGTATCAAAGTATTGATAACAGAAACATTTAATGTGCTGGAGGTGTGTGTACCTCAGGTTAAGAATCACTGAGGTAGGAGGAAATAAGTTTAGTTTCAAGGGTGTTTTTGAGATTTTTCTACCAGAAAAACCTAGTTTTGTTTTGAAAAAATAACTTTGAGAGAAAATATAGGATCTGATAAACACGACAAATACAACCATGGATTATAAAAATTAGATTCACAAACCGAATGGAATACCATAATTCCCTCACATAATACACTCTTTTGATTTTGATAAACAATTTTGCCTCAAAACCCCGACCCAAACTCATCTTTTTGGGTATCCTTTCTTATGTAAAAATCTAATGAAAAAGAAAATGATAAAAATGCTAGAAGAAGCACTGATGAGATGTTTTGGTTGGTACCCAACACTTAATCACTTTTCAAAGGTGTTCTGTTCTTGGTTTTTGCTTGATACCATTCATAGAGTTCAAAATGATCTCAATGGCAGCCATACTGTGACAGATTGAACGTCAAATCCTATAGAATATAGAGTATTTATGCATAGCTGAGTAAATAAGAGATCAATCCCGAAATACCTTTTTCAAATAGATATTCATTAAACTCAGCTAAATGCCAAACCAATATGTGTATTGGTCAACACAGTCTCACAAACCATGTTGTTGTATTGTGTTCAGGCTACACCAAGACCCCATGTTTGTTTTCTTGTACCAGTGTAATCTAAGATAGTAGATATTTTGTGCACTTCATCTTGGAATAATGGTTAGCATGCTAGTTTTGCAAGTGTTTACTTCTGTTGAGAGTTCAATACTCACTGGGTGCTCCACATTTTTAGCCTTGTGCCAAACTAAGCAAAGCTTAGTAAATGTAGGTTTCCTCCACTATGCAAAAGTAGAGCATTCCTATTAAAACAATCTATAAGTTGAAATGTAAAGTGAAGAAGCTATTCCCATTCATTCATATGGGAAAACTCTAAGTGTTCCCAGACCCCTAAAATTGTGATGATGCTATGTTAGACTGAGCCATTGGAGGTTGGAGTGGTCAGAAGTAGAGGAAGAGGCTCTGCAGTGCTTCTATAACATCTCACTGCAAAACAAATGCTGATCACTATTTTCACCTTTTTAAAGAAAGTTGTAAAAAGTAAACTTTCAAAACACAATGGATACCTGTATCTTTGGTAAAGTCAATGTCAGAAAAAGAAGTAGAAAAATCATGAAGTGACAAATCAGCATTCAAAATCATGGCTTTTCTTTTTTTTTTTTTTAACTGGTTTTAATGCAAACTGAGCAACTACCTCTGCCACCAAGCAGGCACAGATTTCTTCTATATGTGTTTTTAAAAAAAACAAGTATTGGATGGAACATTGATGCTGGAGACTGTCCTCTCATCATGACCTAAGATCAATGAGAGGCCAAATTAAGACTGACAGCAGAAAGAAAAGGGAGTGCAATTTATTTGGGCAAACTAGCCTAGAGAACTCAGAGGAGAAATGGAGATGAACAGAGCCACATCCATCCAGGGCTAAGCTTGTTATCCTTCTTACTGTTTGCCCCAATATTGCTTAGTGTTTGAACAAGAATGGACAATATTTTTCTTTAAACTGTGTTTGCCCTGTTGTACAAGTGGAGGTATAAAACAGGTTACATCTTTGGGTTCACAATGTCCATGGCTCTTTATCCTAGCTGTACCTGTATGCCTAGAAGTTGATTTCTGAAAACTTGACGCTGACCAGGGTAACTCAATAACATGGTAACACAACACATGCAATAAAAAATCAAGAACAAAGATATTTTCTTTTGTCAGTTTATGCTTATAAAAGCTGATCGGTTACGATGTTCGGGAGAGAGGGTAAGGCCACCATGACACTTGGTTGGAAAGCACAACTCTGGAGTCTATGGAAGACTTAGAAAAGTAGGGAGAAGCCAGAGGATCCGAAGGGCTCCTGATTGTAAGCAGAAAGAAAGTGAGTTAAAGTTGATGGAAGGATCAGGAGTTGGTGGGGTGAAGTTCATGGGGGAAGGTCGGACAGTTGAGGGACTGAGGAACCAGTTGCACTGGATATGGAGAGGCACAGTGTTCTGGCAGATGAAAGTGAAAAAAAAAAGAAAAGGCTGTTAGAAAGATATAGTGTATCCAAGAGGGTGGAATAACATTTCGGCCAGAGAAGCCAACTTGGAGGTAAAAGGTGGTCTAGTCATGGATAGCCTTGAGAGTGAAGATATATATATACATATATAAATATAAACTGTATATTTCCATTATATATATTTAAACAAAAATAGATAAAAGGAAGATTCAAAAAGCTTGTTTTGATTGACATAGTCCCACTTTAAAAAAAATCTCATTTTATTTTGATGGGTATTAAATGGTTCCAGTATTGATAAACAGTAACTGCCATTGTCATTGGGGGTGCTCTTTTACTTATCATGGTTTGAGACTGGATGTTGAAAAGGTATAGAGAAGTATTTTGCACTAATCTCAATATGAATCTATTGAGACAAATCATCTTAAAATATTCATGTTGGGTCGAGCAAAAAAAAACAAAACAAAAAAAAACAAAAACAAACTTTACTTCATCTTTTCTAATTAAAATTTTTAATCAGAAAAAGATTTTTTAAATGTTACTTAGCATTTGAAATTACAAGGCTTTGTTAATTATTTTCCTTGATCGTTTTTTTTTTTGTTAATTATCGCGATTTAACTTAAAACCAAGAACTTGATCCTATATCAACAGTTTTATCAAGGTTGTTTAAAATACTTCTGAAGCCATCTTAATGAGTTTCAATCAGAGCAGATACTTGAGAGCCATTCAAGACTCTCCTTAGAGCAAGAAAATCAACTGCTAAATATATGCTTACTCGGAATAATGGCAGTTGTAACACAAAACTGGACAAAAAAATAAAATAAAAAGACTAAAACAAAATTAAAAAAAAAATTAGGTTATCTATCCATTTCATAATTAAATCACCAAAATAAATGAAAATAAAAATTATTTTCATTTTTAACAACAACAATAGTCATGGTGTTTTTTATACTTCTCCCATGGGTGGGACTGGGAATGGTTGAAAAAAAAAAAATGTGGGAGTGTTATTTTGATGTTTGTTGACTACTGACAATAATCCTCAGAGGGGTAGGATGTTCCTTGAAAAAAAAAACAGCTATAACAAGGCCAACAAGGGTCAATAGCCCATTGATGGGGTCAGTCAGTAAGTGACAGCATTCAAAGAAGTATTGTATCTGTCAGATGACACTTCTTAAATAAAGAGTGACAAGAGAGTGGAGGAAAAAAGCTTTTGGAAGTTGTTGACTTGTTTAAACAGGGAATATGATTGCAGAAGATTTAAAAGAAAAAAAAGAAAAGTGTCTTTGATATTGACAAACTGTCCTCGATGACTGCTTGGAGCCCAAGTGAGTTTTGAAAAAAAAAGAAAGAATAAGGATTAATCAAATTTAGGATAAATGGATCTGAACAATTTCTTCACTAAAGTGCTTTGAAGGCAATTTGTTTTCGAGGAAGAGTTGTAAAAATCTTTTTTTTTTTTTTTTTGTAGTAATGATTATTTGACTTAATTCTGACTTTGAGGAAGGAAAAAGATTGTAAGGGGTGAAAAAAAAGCCATAATGTGTGGTCGGAAAAATCGTCCAAGAAAATAAATTTAAAAAAAAAAATTAATATTCTAATTCATATAGTAAATGAGTAATATTTTTGATGAAATAAAATCTTGATTTATTCAATTTTAAAATGATGAAGATTGGCTCATTCATTCTGTAACCTGATTTTCAACTTACAAAATCAGAATGACAATGAATCTTCATTTGTTTCTAACTTTGTGTTTTATAGACTTCTAAATGGTGGACCCCTAAAAAACTGCAAATTTGTGTACAAGGGGGATTTGAACCCATAATGAACATAGGATAGGCGACACTGACCTCATGTAACCTGTAAAGGTCAATTTTGGCATTTTCAAATCTAAGGGAAGCAAGTAACTTTTCACCAATTTTGTGAGTGGACCTCATCAGTAGGGGTATTTAATTTTCTGAAATCTCTATAAAATACGATTTGATTTTCTCTGTAGTTATCTTTCAAGTTTGTGTGTGTGTGTGAACCATTGGAGGTGGGGGAGAGTCCTCTTACATGCAACCCCCTTGATTAATTTAATGAAATCTCGAATTTGCTGTGTTGTTATATTTGATATTTTTCCGAGTAGGCAGGCGTGTATGTTATTTGACGTTTTTGTGTGTGTGAGCAGGCCTGACTGGTAGGGGTCATGTGAGCGCACCTACCTTACCGTTTAATTCATTTTATGAAATCTCTATAAAATTTAACTTGTTTTTGGTTGTTGTTATATTTAAAGTTGTTTCCCGGGCAACGTTGGTTATCCCAGCTACTTAACAATACACATGGTTAGTTGGAGTTCCAGAACAACACTAAACACTCGTGGAAAGTTTTTTCCTTTCGCATAATGTTCAATAAAACTAACCTTGGGGGAGAAAAAAAATTGTACTGTTTCATCAATAATTCTTGATAGGATTTGGGTTTTTTTTTTTTTTTGCTAAAGAGAGAATTATTGCTATTCTCTTAGAAAATGTACTTCTGTAATGTTATTAAAATTTTTAAAATGAAAGACTACACCAACTCTGAATGACTTTCTGTGGTATAAATATGCCAGTTTCCTAAGTTTCATAGTGCATTGCCCAGAGGAGCCTCTATCGTTGCTGTATGTGACTGTATATCTCTTTGGGACATTGGAATCTTTTACATAAGTATTGGATGCAATCGAACTGACATAATAATTTCAATATTTTTTTCTCGAATGTTAGACTAATGGTAAAACATTTAACGAACCAAACTAAATCAAATAGACTGAATGTAAACTTTTGAACTTTTCATTTAGGGTAAATAGATTTTATTTGTCAAAATAACTTTGAAAATACATTTTTTTTTTGTATATTAGTTTTATTTTTTTTTTAAAATCGTTAATTTATAGCTCTTCCATCATGACATATTTAATACTGACATTGCAGAGAGAGGTTTTTTTATGACTCAATGACAGTAATCGGTCACTTAGAATTTTATTCTTTCTTCTGGCATTGTGGGTGGGGGTGCTCTATTACGCAGATGTACCCCCAAACATCTCGAAAATTCATTAGATAATTACATAAAAACATCAACTTTTGAATAATACTGAGAATTAGTAACTTACTAAAATGGAATTCGAAAACAGAGGCGAAGCTGGGGATTTGGGGGTCCGGGGGGTACTTGGCTCCTTGGGGTTCTCCCCTGAACATTCAGAGAGGCTTACGCAGTACGCCTCTGTTTCATAATAAGAATTGAAGTCACCATTTTAAAAATCAATGTAATCGAGATTAAAGTTTAAGTTTGTAAGCTATTTTTAATTTATTCTAAATACCTCTCAGAGTCAATTATCAATTCTTTACCACTTTCATCTTTTAACTGCAACAGAAATTGAAATGCTGGTCAAAGATAAAAATTGATAACAGACAAACAATACCTCAGGTCTTTTTTCTTATACACAAAAAGGAGGCTGTTCTTGAATCGTCTGTTTTACCTAAATTAATTTTAATCTTAGCATTTTGAAATGAAAAAAATGAATTCGGGAGAATTAACAGATGTCAATTTTCACCGTACAAGACGATCTGACACACACCTCTAGTGTCGTGTCCATGATACAATACATTAAATTATTTTACCAGTTTGTTATAATTTATTACTAACATAAATCAAATTTATTGAATAGGATTTAATAGGAATAATAACATATAACCGGTGTAATAATTCAACTCTTTCAAATTGCTTGCTTTGTTTTTCTTTACTTTCTGCTTTTAAAAGTTCGTTAACGTTATTGCTATTTTTTAACCTTAGAAAAGGCCAGAAAAAAACTCGTAATCAGAGTTGAAAAATGTATTCTTTTGGAGAAAAAGAAATGCGATTTAAATTGAAACTGAGATTATTTGATAAAAATATAGGCCATAATTTTGTTTCTATTTCCGATTTCGTTAGCAATAGCTTTGTTGTCAATGTTATGAAATGAATCACTTGTATGTGTTTTAGTGTTTACTCAGGTTGCCAAGATAAAGAAAATTCAAGACAGGTAGTATTCACACTACACTTGTATGGAATGAAAAGTGCGAATGTCAATAATAATCTAGTTCAACAATTTTGCATGCATGTGACTTACCTAACGTAAGGAACTGAATAAAAAGTTTACGAAATAAGGGCCAGATTTAATCCATACTTTACTTTGAGTTCAACACGTGTACACAACACTAAAAAGTTTCTGAATCCATACATTAATCCCTGAGAGTAAAAGATCTTAGTGTAAGTCACTTGAAAAATCATAAGTTAATTCAATTCTAAACTATCAAGTATAAATAAATCAGATGAGTTTTTAAGAAGTAAATTTCCCATGACGCCACTATATCTCGGAAGTTTTCAATTCTATGCATTTTCATTTAGTTTAATAAACAAATAGGGAGCATAATAGATAAATAGATAAATAAATAAGCGACTAACCAATGCTGATCTTTTACTTTTCAGGCTTATAATTACACGCAGTAAAATAATAAAAGAGAGTTTTTTCAAAACAAAAGGAACCAATAACTTACCTGTCTATGAGAGGTGAAAAGGCCCGGTAAACACAGGTGTGCCGTTAAAAGTGTGTAACAGTTTGTTCAAGTCTGTGTTGTTACCTGTGGACAGGTGAGCGAACGAACGAGACGAAAGAGAGGGGAAATGCTCACAGCAAGTCGATGTGGTTGTTGTCATTCGTCTTTATCTAGAATCGATAGGACAAACCCGGATACAGTGATAGAAAGGGGAAAAAAGCAGGATTGGTCGTCTTATTAGAGTTCAATAATCGTGTCCAGTAACTCTCCTCCTACACACTACTGATTGGGGCCCTTGAATTATCACAGCAAGTTAAATAATGGACAATATTGCCACTCTGGAGTGGTCAGCGGTCGATTTTACTGAAGGCAATATGTCCTGATTATTTTTGAGTATGTAGGCCTATGTACGCCTTTCTTTCACAAATCTCACCGGCAAAGACAGACGGAAGTTTATTTGTTTATTTACTCGTCCATGACCTGTCGCTTCGCTAACGATTAACAACTGGCTCGACTGATGGCTTCTACTGATACTATGTGTGACAGGAGAGAGAAGATACAGGTTTGATAGTTCAATAAGAAGGTGGAAGGAAGAAAAGACAGTTAGATAGTTCAAGAGGGTAGGAAAGGAGAGAGGGTAATGAAGAATAATTTTTGCTTATTCGGTACTAAAATAGACTAGCATGAAGATAGTGAAGTTATTCCCTTAATGGCTAAAATGGCTGATTTTTTCAAATTTCTGGCTAACTCTAAAGTTAAATATATTACGGACGATCGAAAATTCATACAGAGGCTCCAAAAATGTTAATTAGTTAATTGAAATGAAATTTTATGCTTTATTTGAAGAACGGTATAATATACCGAGAACTACAATGTTAGCTACGGGAATCAAGGGGGAAAATGAAAAAGTTTAGCAATTTGTAGCCATTTTTAGCCATCAGTGGGATAACGTACGCTATCTTTATGCTGGTCTATTTTAGTACCGAAGAAGCAAGGATAACCAAATGGAGTTAGTCTAACACAAGAGAATAGGAAATAAGAGGGATTGATGGCAGCTATTGATACCATAAATATAACAGACACAGATCTTGACGATATTGCAGTGTCATTCTTCAACCAGTCATTTGTTGATTTTACACTGTTCAGCGTATTTTGACTTTAAAACTTTTAAGTTACTCTTCAAAAAGAAAAAGGATTTATTTATTTGTAAGTTCGTAAGTGGAGGAAGACTAAGAGAAGGTGGTATCAGAAAAAAATGGACCTTAGGCTCCACTTAGTCTGGCACAAGGCTGCATAATCGCAGAGCACTCAGTGAGAAGGCAGTCTTACTCATTGTTAACCTTTTGGCCTTTCGGTACCGGGGACAACCATGCCCCCAGGGAGTACATCTCCATTGCAATGCTGTACGTCATGGTATCAAGCAGCGATAGCCGAGGGAGCAACTAGGCAGTATTATTGACCCACCATAAAATGCGACCTTGGCTCGTGTGCTGTATCGAATGGATACGGTCCCCTACCTTAAAAGATATCCATCTATCATTTAATATTTCTGTCATTGTGGGTCAGGGTTGGCGAATAAATAAGCCTTAGCCCCATTCTACCCAAGGGAACAACTTGATAATCTTATTCATTTATCGCTACCATTTATGATCAATTAATTTCAATTTTTGATTAATTCATTCTCGTTTATCACGGTACACGTTTGTTGTGATTTGAAGAAACATCAATTTAGAAGTGAAGAAATCAGGTGAGCCTCGACATTTACTGTAGGTGAAGAACAGGCCATGAATCTTTTTTTTTTTTTTTGTAAATAGAAATGTTTCGCACAATTTAATAACGAAATTATTCATTTTTAAATTCATTCTTCAGCTTTACTTTCTGAAAAGTAACAGCCGAAAGTTTTGCTTTAAATAAGAAAAAACTTTCGCTGATTAACGTAGAATTTGGCTGTTTTTAAGTGATTTCTTGTTGAAACTCAGATTTTGATGCAATAAGGTCAATCTCTGCAATAGTTTTTTTTCTATACGTGTATAAGTAGATATGTATATATGTTTGTTTTGTGGATGTGAGATGATCCAGCATAATGTCGATGAAAGTGACTATTGGAAGGTGAAGAGAAAAAACAAGAGAAACGCATGTGTTACATCTCGATTTTTTCATTATCACATGGGCATGTTTCGATGCATTTCGACGGGGACCAGCCATCTTTTCAAAAAACCCATCTCTTCACCTTCCAATTGTCACTCTCATCAACATATGTATGTATGTATGTATGTATGTATGTATGTTATCGTCAACCGGCAAAAACGGTGTTGCGAAGGCTGAACTTTTTTTTAGCTTGGCATCTTCAGGATCCTGTAACTTAGAGAATAAAACAAATCCGGGTGATTTTCACCCGTTACATTATATTTTAGTGAAGGTGTAAATTTACTCTACGATTACAATGTGGAACTGGACCTTGATTTTATGGTCAGGGTTATGATATCATATATAGAATATTGTTACATCGCCAGAGAACATCTGACGTTCTAAGTGATCATATTATCAGAATGGTAACATTTTTGCAGGAAGTTGTTCTTTTTTTACCTGAGCTCATATTGTTATACCACTTGTTTTGTAAAATGTTTTTTTTTCACTTGAGCTCATATTGTTATAACTCTTCTTGGGAAATTTTTTTTTTTTTAAACTTATTTTACCTAGTTGTTGTTTTTTTACCTATTGCAATAACACTTTTGGGGGAAGGAGTTTTTTCACCTGAGTGTAATAACACTTTTGGGGGGAATTTTTTTCTTTACCTCTCCTCATGTTCTGGAAGTACTTTTTATGAAAAATATTCTGATAACATTTTTACATCGATTTTTCTGACCTTATATTCAGATAACACTTTTAGGGGAGTTTTTTTTTTTTTTTTACTTTACTGATAACGTCTTTTGTTTGGAATTTTTTTTCTCTACTTGAACTCATATCCTGATAACACTTTTTCGGAAGTTGATTTTTTTAAAACCAAATCCCAAACAATTCTCACGCTGATTATTTTACCTAACATAATATTCTGATATCACTTTCCCGCCTTTCACTAATCAATATTGAGGGGAAGCTAATTTTTCTCTTTTTTAGTGGTCAAAAGCGAGGGGAAACCTTTTTCAACAGTTTGGTAAAAATACCGATTAGAGTAATTTACCTTATTCATTTTCAAATATTCATAATATCAATACGATACAAAGGAAGTGACTAAACGTTGAGCTTAATGTCCAGCGAGTCAATATGTTCTAATAAGAAACTACTAACCCTTGATGCCAAGGAAGGATTATTTAAAATAGAATACAGGATGTTATCTATTAATACACCCCATGGCCAATCATTGGTGTGATATCCCGGATATAGAAGGGTGTTAACCACTTTTTGCTTGAACCCAATGGTTTATAAGTGTCCTCAACAAGCTGGCGTGGAGATTCTTTTTATCTCACCTGAAAGTTTAATGTATGCATTAGATTAAGGAGTTAACACGGAAAGCCAAAGTTGATATGCAAGAATACTCGTATCGGTTGTTAGGTCAAGGCAGCTCTTCATATATAACAAATTAAAAACACATTTATCATAACTGAATTGAAAACACTCAAAATTACCTGTTTTTTTTCTTTTGGTGAGGGGTAAGTAACTTTCGAAAATGTATTAGTTAAAAAATACCTTCGATAGAAATAGAACATTTTTTCTGGTGATAGGTAACTTTCGAAATTTGAAAAAAATGCTTCTTTTTCTTATTCAGACAAAAAATGCTTTTTTCTTCATATAAAAAAAAAATGACTTGTTTTTCGAATGTAAATAACTTTCAAAAAACATGTGCAATTTGTTTACGTTGGTAAGACTGCTGACGTTTCAATGACGTCATACAGTGTCCAGGGAAAATGTGTACGTTTGCAAATCGGTCAATCTCGAGGTGCAAAAAGTATATTTTATCCAGAAAATCTACCAAAGAAATAATTTATGCTTACAATGAAGATAGTTTAATTCGCAAAAATTAGTTTCATCGTCAATCAACTGAACTGTGATAAAAATCGTCATATACTACATGAAAGAAACAATTAATTTTTTTCAACAACAGGTGTTAGTATAATCCTTTATTGGAGATCAATGAGTCGTCGACAGGTCATGTCAACAATAGCAGCAGGCAAGTATTTGGATTTGGAAAAAAGGACAAAAACGGGAATTGACTCGTTTTTTTTCGGAAAATCACGTGATTGGCAAGATTTTATTACAATTTAGCCATGGGATAAGTTACCAAATGAAGATAAAAATAAAAAAAACTTGCCAAAAAGAGTAACATTTGTTTTTATTTTTCTGTCTTTTTAAAAGTTCCTAAAGAAGGATTTAGTGTCGACTCCCAAGAGCTGTTTTTTCCGGAAAGGCAAACAGAATTTATTTTGCTGTGGACCCATCTTTGATACGTGAAAAACTCATTATTTAACAGAAGTTAAATAAAATCATTCATCAAATGGATCTGAAAAATTACTTGAAAATTTCCCAGAAATTTCGTAAAAAAGCTTATTTCTAAAAACAAAATTTGTTTATTAGTACCGAAAATTTTTATCGAAATCGGTATGTGATTTCTAAAAACCTAAAATTGAGCATTACTGCCAGACGTATTAAATTAAAGTAATCCCCCAAAAATTATATTTTTGCTTCCGCTGAAACTAGCAGAAAAATACGCCCTACAGACAGTTTTTTTTCTTCAGTCAATTGATTACAAAGCAACACGGTAAATTCTGCGGTTTAGGAAAAATGAAACAATCATGGTTGTACTTTAGCGGCGGCTGTATCTGAACCTGGGACGTAGGCAAGGTCTCTAATTTCCCAATCGCTTCCAATAGACTATACCGTTTCTTCACCATTCTCACGCTTAACTTGAAACAAAGCAAATGTTCCTGGCAGTACAGAAGATAGATAAATACGTACCGATTTCGGCAATTTGTTACCTGAAATTTGTTTTGGCGAATTCCGGCACTTGGTGTGCGTGTTGTGCATTGGGGATCAAGGTAAACAGATCGTCAGTGGTCAGGAATGAAGGCAAGCGTTATTGATAAAATAGGAAATTAATATAAATGCATTGCAAATGATTTTGGTCAAAATTCGGTTCAGGTTGAAACGCAGCCCCTAATGAATTTTTTCCTCTCGTAATTTTTGGTGCTTTCAATCCATTAGACTTCTGAACCTTCCGAAAATATTTGCCAGTTTGAAAATGATAAATGTTTCAAGGGGTTAGGAAGTGAGTTCTTTTTACAATGTAACTATGATGCTAAACTGGACACTTTCCGTCCATCGAACCAAACTGCTGATGTTACGTATCGAGTACCTTTTTTAATCACCATTGTGGCTCTACCCTTCTTAAAGAAATTATTTTAGCTTTCTGGGTTTAATTGAAATGTTTCACAAAACGATGTTAAAGCAGTTTTAACTTGTGTATAACATTCACTGATTCCAGATTTTGCATTTTGTTCTTAGTGTGGTATGAAATGCAATCTTCTCCCAAAGATTATATGTTTGACACCATTTTCTTGTGCTCTCATTAGGGTCTTATGGGGATGACTGCGCAGTCCTGTCTGAGGGTACACATAGGCGAGTCCAGGCCTGCCCGGGGCTGCGCGCATACGAACGTATATACGCATTTAGTTACGTATATCCTACTAGTAACAGAAGTGGGTGTTCGGTACTCGGTAAAGATCATGATTTTGAACGCTGATTTTCAAGACAGGTCGGCAGTTGCTCCCTATTTGAAAATGGGCGTACCACAATCCTATTCCAATTTCCATTGTACCACAACTAATATAACAAAAAAAAGGCAGTGGTATTTTCGAGCGCAAATATTGAAACTGAATTATAAATAACTCATCTAAACTTTAGCGGCCTTCAAGCTTAATGTCAAGTCACTTCATATCGATAGAATTTATATTATAATTATTTGCTTATTTCTCGTCTTCTTATAAAGAACTGTAGTTAGCAGCTGGGATTCATATCTCTTGGAGGATCATTTTTTGTTAATTTACACTCAATTTGATGAATTGAAATCTTGTTGTCCGATTGGACAGGATTTTTTATTCTTCGTGTTAGAAAACTTTAACGGTATAGCGCTAATAAAAATTGCGCTATGATGTGTCATGTCAGCAGCACATAATATTTCTAAAATTTCATACTTGTTTGCATGATATCTCCAACATTTCTCAATGAATTTTAATGAAATATTATGGAAGGATGAGCGAGTGAAAAAGCGCTTGAATTTCGGAGGCAGACCTTTTACCTCCTCTACGCCAGGATTGTATGTCTGCACCATATGTCACGAAATATTTTCATTTCTGTCCACACGATATCTCCAAAGGTTCCCAAAGAATTTAAATGAAATTTCGCGGAAGTGTCTGCAATGGACAATGGAACAAGTGATCAAATTTCAGGGCGGATCCTTGCTCAATTACATCCCCTGGTAATGACATTGGCAGAGTCATGCGGTCTCTGAGTACTTTTTGCTATTTTTTTTTCACAGTTGGAGAAGGAATATGTATTCACACGTGTTAGTTTGTCCACACAATGCATATATCCAAAAGTTCTCAACAAGTCGAAATGATATTTTGCAGGAGGATAGGCCAAAGAACAATCGATTGAATTTTGGGGCATACCCAGGAATTTTTATGATGGATATTTTTTTTCATACATCAAGACAATAGTTTGAAATGTGGAAACTGAATTACCTCTCCTGTATTGTAGCTATATATGAATTGATTTTCATTACGTTTTTTTCTTCAGTTAGTGTATGACATTGACAACGGCTTGTACTCATGGTACTTTGAAGTTATTTTTTTAAATTAGAAAAAAAAAAAATTTACTTACTTCCATTTTAAACTTACGACAAATTTAATTCTGAAACTGGAGCAAATTTCATTTTAATTCAACTGTTAATTTTTAGACCATACATTCTTTTATTACCTCTGCCAACGAAGTTGAAGTGGTATGTATACCTATATATCTATATATTTGGTCGCGTCTTTCCGTCGGTCCAAACGATATCTCCAAGAATACTCAATGAATTTTTGTGGACGGGTGAACAATGGGCTAAGTAAGAAGTGATCAAATTTGAGGGCAGATCCAGGATTCATTTTTTTAATTGGGAGATAGTCGAATGGTGGACATTAGGCTACTAAATAAGTGATTAAATTCCGGACAAATACACGCACATTTACTTCCTCCGTCGTAGTTACATGTCCACAAGGCATAATATCGACAGAATTTCATATCTGTCAAACCGATATCTCCGAAAGTTCTCCACGAATTTCAATGAAATTTGGTGAAAGGGTGGGAAATAGGCCAGGGAAGAAATCATGGGAAAAAAAAAGAAAAAAAAAAAGTTGGGAACTTATGCCCAATTATTTCTCCTGATGGCGCTGACAGAGGTAGGCGCTCTCTGAGTGCTTTTTTCTTCTCTTTCTTTCTTTTTATCGACACAGAAAAAGTATCCAATCATTTTTTTTTTTAGCAAATGTTTACAGTTGGTTGTGATGTCGGGGTTGGGTCAGAACTGTACAAAGGATTAGGATCAAAGGTTGAGTCAATGTTGTTTTACTACAAAGGTTAAGGCTTGGTCAATTGCTGAGGTCATCTTTACTGTGACGGTAGACGGTCGGTCGGTCACTAAGCTAAGCTTAGTAAATACCATTGAGTTTTTGGTGAGTAATATTAATCATTTGTGAACGTTGAGTCGTTGTGACCAGTTTTAGATTAACAATTCTATGTTTAAAACTGTTGGAAAAAAATATTGACCAAATGTTCGAATGAAAAAGAAAAAAATAATTCGCATATGCCGAATATAACACCGGATAGAGTTCTGAGCTAACTGAGAAGAAAGACGAGAAAAAACAAACAAAACAAAACAAAAAAACAAAAAACAAAAACAGTCTCCCCAATTATTGCAAATTCATCCAAGTTAAAACTAACTGTTCATGTAACCAATGATATCACGGGTATGATTTAATCGAATACGCAAAACATTCATTCACTAATTATTGGTCAGAGTAAATCTGGTAGCAAGAGGGTAAAAATGAATTAATTATCACTGTTCTTTTCTTTTCAGCGTTGATTGCTTGTGGACCCAAGGCAAGATTTCGGCTTTTTTTTTATCGCTGTTCACTGACCATACTAATATTCCACCAATCCTCTAAGTAGTTTTAGTGACTTCTGCACGAACTATTTCTGCCAATAGAGGGGAAAACTGACGAAACACCGAATTTTTTCTAATTTCTTTTTTTTAAAAACAAACCCTGATTTGTTTTCCTTATCCTTCTAGCGAGCATTCAATCTGTTGTGCATGAAATTGAGCATTGATATGTTCCTACACTCTTTCATTACATTCATGTACATGCTCATGATATCTCTGAAAGTTCTCAATGAATTTCAATGACTTTTTGGCAATGGGCTGTGGAAGAAGTGATTAAATTTTGGCTTGGGACAATGCACAATTACCTCCCCTGACAATGGCGTTGGCAGAGGTATGCATCCCCCCCCCCCCGATTTCTTTCTAGTTAGTACTGTAAATTATAAATTCTGATTACGACAAAAGTAGCTTAATTTTCTCAAAAACCTATCTTCGGATTAGGAGGACTTGAGATTTATTTTAGTTAAACCTATGAACTCTATATTCCAGTTTTCATCCTTATCCAAATTTAAAATCCATGTATAAACTAATTCTACGTTATCTTCTCCTTATGTTTTCTCACCTAGCTTTTAAAAGAAATAAAAGTACGATCGCTTTTCTATAAGATGTAAGATTTTCTTGATAAAATAGAATTAAAAAAAAAAAACATGTGAACCGTATCAATGAATTTTTTACAAGATGCAATGATGTATAACGGTAAAGAGAAATTTTGAAAATATGCAATTTCCAGGCTGTCGCTTAATTTCATAAAGACAAGAAATTCGGAAAAAGTAAACATTGACTGCAAAATAGTCCAATTCTATGCTATAATCATTTCCCCACCTTATTCAGACAAAAATTAGGCATATCTTTTTGCTAAACTCCCCCAAAACAAAAAACAAACTTGGGAACGAATAAAAAAGTATAATGATGTTTTTGAAGAATATGGTGCAAGGGCAGGTAACTCATTAATAGAACCTAGACTGTGTCAAAAAACTGTATTATCAAGGGAGGCAACTTTATCAAGCCTACATTTTTTTTAAAGAAATACTGATATCAATTTGAAGGTGGTGCATTTGTATGATGAAATATTTATCTACACCTAGAAACTTGCACATTTGTTCTTTTGAAAATTAGCATTCAATAAATCTATAAAAGAGAAAAAACTCAATTGTCTACATCAGTTAGATGATAGACAAACTTATTTATTAAGAATTACTTTTACCATAATTTTTTTTAGGATTTAAAATAAATCTATAAATTAAGATATCATCTTCCTAATTGATGTTAGCTTTTGCCAATAATTCACCAATACTTTAATTCAGGAGTATTTTACAAAAAATATTCTCATAAGCATTTATTTCTGGTTATGATACAGGATAAACCATTATTTAAATCAAATTCAATGAAACACGATCTTTTGCTTTCTGTTGGTAAATTCAAGAAATGAGGACACAGTGAATATAATTATTAATGTAATCAGGATTACACTTGTATCTCCAGTTTGAGATTTTGCATGGCTATATTTTGGAGATAAGTATGTCCAATAAAAAATTCACTATTATATTTATTACTAGTTTTTCTCCATCTTACTGTTGCTTTTAATCATGGCACTCCGGGTCAACACACTCCTCGTTATTGGTAGTATACTACAAACTTGCCCATCATATTGCGGTGTTTCAGTGTTGGGAAATATTTTGGAGAGTATAAAAGATCATAAATTCAACTGGGCTTTCATTACTTATCGGTGAAGAAAGTGAATCAGCATCCACTTGACTGTTGAACTGATTGAATCCTATTTCAATAAAGACTAATTTATTTTTTCAAGATTTTTAATTATGGATTTTTAACGTCTCTGTCAACAGACATCAGTCATGGTCTAAGTAAAGTAATTTTGGATAACACAATTCGACTCAAGTGGAATAGTAAGGGTCCTCTAGGGCAAAGAGTGCCTGGGGGTATTTGGGCTCTATCCAAGGGGAGAGAATATTTATTGATAGGCATTATAGGCCACATAAAATTTTGTGCCACTTGACCTGTACTGGGATGAGGACACTGCCCACTTACTACGTCTCTGTTTGATATAACTTATTGAATAAAAGTAGGTATAAAAATATGCTTTTAGCACATAAAATCAATTTCACTTTTGCAACCAACACTATACTATTCTCTTGTAATTAAAACATCAAAGATACCTTATTTCAATTGGTTCTAAAATATTTATAAAAAGTCTTCGATCATAGCGGCAATTTTTTATGGTTTTTGGTACTTATCTAGTTGAGGTAAACAACATGTAAATTTTCAACATTCTATTTGGATTTATATTGGGGTAATGTATGTGAAATATGAAAGGTATCTGGTTTAATCTCAGATATCTAAAATTTAGCAAAACAGGTTTGGAGTATTGCAAACAGTGGACACTGGCTATTACTAGTTTCATTCCATTCTATTATTGTCACTTTTTCATCATAACACCCTGGATCAATGAATTGATACGAGTGATGAAGTTTATTTCTAATTTTACTTTGCCATTGTTTTTTTATATGTTGAGTCCAACAATGAGGGTAAACAATGTGACATCAGAAAGAAGAATGTAGACTTAAATTTGCATCCATAACCTCTGGAAACTGTCTTTCATGGATGTCACCTTGATCACATTAGCCATGATGATTATACACGGTAGATCTGTAGTCCCTCCATTATACCATTCTATCCGCTATTATTACCTAATGATAGTCTTGAACCATTTTTTATTTTTATTACTCAATGATAGCAGTCTAATATGATTTTTTATTCTTAATTTCCAGGGATACATGGGAACCTCTTAGAATGCCTAGGGGATACAGCAAAATAAAAAGATTGGGAACCCCTAAACCAACTGAAAATCAAATGTTCCTTCTCTCAAATGCTTTCTCCAAATTACTCTTTCAGATAAAAAAAAAAAGTGGATTTTCTGGAATGCATCTCTGGAGAATATTTACAATTTTCAGGCATTTATTCAATTTCTAATTTATGCCACAGGTTTTTCTTTCATTGGCTCATCACCACGCAGTTACGACCATATCAATTCTGGCTGTTATGTTTACCAAACTTACCTCATTTCAGGATAGCAGCTTCGCCAAAGCTTCTGAACAGTTTTCATATGCCTCAGTATTCTTTTGGCAAATATTCAACATTTATAAAGATTGAAGGTCAAGAAATTTGAGGTTTTATAACAATTTTAAAAATTTTTTAAAATTTCAAAGTAGAAAAAAAACTTGATATTTTAGTATTTTTTCATCTTAATTTCAGTTGCTTTTCATTGCGACTACTAAAACTATTATTCTATAGCCGAATAATATGGAAATGAAGAACAAACTCCTTGTGAGACTTGAAATCCTGTTCCTTTCACCTTGTGAAGTCTATGATATTGTGTTAGCTGTTCATCAGCTAGAGTTACTAAAGTCAATGGTGCAGAAGATCAAATCTCAACCTATAAACCAGGGGTCCCCAACCACCAGGTTGCAAAGAGCTGCTCGGCCACAAGGAAGCAAAATGATTCGGCAATATTTCTTAGTAAAATAGAAACATTCATTTTGGTAGATCTAAATATTAAATTTGTTCGTTAAACCTTATTAGAAATGAAATAAAGTGCATTAGCCACTTACAATTCCTTAAGAATATTGTGATTATTCAAATGGTTCACATTGCAAAAGAGGTTGGGGACTTATTCAGTATTTTCACCAAAGGCCTGGTGCCACCATCCATGAGATTCATTTGCATACAATAATAGCAGTATCTTAAATTTTTATAATTAGATGAAGCATGTTCAATGATTATTAATTTTCAACTTATTTCTTTTATATTAATTTCAGTTGCTTTTCATAGCAATCACCCATTGCTTTACATGATAAATTTAAATGTATATAGCTACATTTGATTTTCTGCTCAGTTGGCTCTTATAGCTCAAGCTATCACAGTCAGATATATCACTCTTTCCTTGAGAAGCCTAAGAATGATGGTCAGGGTAATTGAAATGAAAAGCAACTGAAATTAAGATGAAAGAAATACGAATAGAACATTATCAATGATGGCATCATCTAATAATAGAATTGAAGATATTAAGGCAAACCTAGTTTACCAATCAAACTTTTCCTTCAAGTAAAATTTTTTGTAATAAGCTTTACTCAAACTTATAAAATCTCAAACTTTCACCTATTAATCATTTTCTAACCATTGAGCCGAACCAGCAAATACTAACAAAACGCATAATTTCTCTAATTGTTATTGTAAATTCAAGTCCGTCTTGCGACTGAAGTAATTGTGTACTGTATTTTCCACTGGAAGCAGTGGTTGGTATTCAAGCTTGAATACTGATTTTCAAGACAGGCATTTCCTCCCCAATTGGTGAATTAATGCAACAATCTTCTCATATGTCTGAATTCGGCCTCATGCATTGCTAAGCTGACTTATGTAAATATGCCAAATTCTTTACAATGTAATATGTCTGACTTCATCTGATGAATTTATCTTTTCAAACAAAATAGTGGACCTTATGAATCTTTCAGTTTCTGGAAAAGAAATACAGATGGGAAACTTAAAAATTGCTTTGATCAAAGCCATAAATCCCAACGATTTATGATGCATTTTCTTGTCTTGAAAGGTTTTTTTTTTTTGCTCCAAAATATTGGAAGCTTTTTTCTTTTTTTTTCCTCCTCTAGATACTGATAAATTTCTGATACATAAATCACCTGAATGTTTAAGCAAAAGAAAACCAATTTAAATTAAACTAGATCGCATTTGAGATAGGTAGTTGGTTAATTTAGATTTTCAAATTAAAAATCTTAACCCCAACATAAATAGTGAACACAGTATGAAATAAAAAAGAAAACCAATTTCTACTTCAGTCAGCCATAAAAGTAGGATAAATCCTATAATAATAAATTTTACCAATAAGATTAAATATCAATTGAAAACTAATTCAAATAAATGGAATCCCTCTGGAGCAGTGGTCCTCCCTCAGGCCACATTCCTCCCCTTGCTATACCAGGTTCCTTCACCCACTCTCGTTATCTTGTAATCTTTTCACCATTACACATTCCATTATAAATTGCCCCCCCAGACGGAAATTCCTCCCCTAGGAGTGAAATGCTTCCCGTTTGAAAATCACTGCTTTAGAATACAACAGGACATTCAGTCATGTCTAAAATGTGCAAAAAAAAACTGCACTGAAATGTAGCATTCTGTAGTTAAATGCTGCACTATTCAATCTATGGGTGTGGAAACAACACAATAAGACATCAGATTTCAGGCGAACACCTTATCAATAGCCACAATTCAAGAACCGATGGATATGCAACATCAATGTTCCTGGCAGATTTAGATCTTCCAGAAAATGTAGAGTAAGCAAAGATTTTGTATTATTCTAAATCTAGAAGCTTTAGGGTTTGTTTTCTCTAATTTTGAAAAAAAAAATTTAACGTGTTCATTGCCAAGTACATTTTTTAATGTAACTCCTGTGCGAGGAGTTCTCATCCGTGGCACTGAACTAATGCCTTGCTAAGAGGAGTTATCGCGTCCGTGGTAGCAAACAGATTAAATACTTGACTCATTTATATGAAAAAGTAATCTATGCATGCGTAATAAGTTGTGCAAACATTCACAAGTCGACATAACAGCAAAGTAAATATACAAATTTCCTTTGTTTGCACAAGGAGACGCTGCCATCTTGTGAACAGAACACCACAATCGTAAAACAAGATCCTGTCTGTGGCAGCGAAAAGTTTAAACATAAGACAAAAATAAGGAAAATGAAAAAAAAAAAAAAAAAAAAGCAAGACAAGTTTTAATCTTTAACATATTTCTTTATCTTTGGCATTATTCCAGCAGTTCAATATAGAGTTGGACCTAACAAATGATCCTGCTTCTGTATGCTTGGTCCTTTTTTTTTTTTTCCTTTTTTTTTCTTTTTCTTCACCTACCATATAAATAATGCTACAAACTGTTTGTATGCTAGTCATACCTTGGCCAGGGACACCACAGACTGTTTAACGGGGGGGATTCTGTAGTGGACCCACAAGATGCCGGCCATGTGGGAAGGGCAAAGGGAAGGTCAACAGACAGAAAGGTACCTATCCTCCCCCCCTCCCCGGCCAAAATGCAGCAGCTATAAAAGATAGAGAGACAGACAGACAACAAGTCACGTCTACAACACAACAAGAGAAGAGAGAACACTCTAGATATACATGTTGCACTTTGGAGGACAAAAACAATAACAATCTACCGACAGCCGGTGTCGAGGCAGCAGCTGTAGACTATTGACTGAGCAGAGAGTAACAGTGTTTTCACTAAAAGACAGCTTTCACAGTTCTTTTATTCTTCTGATTCCAGGGAAAAAAGAGTTCATGCTATTTTCCACATAAATCCATCCCCTCCCACCCTAATACTTTGATAAATCACTTTTGAACACGTCCAGAAGAATATATATATATATATGTGTGTTTATACATATATTTTGAGATTTGATTAGCACTATAGAGAAGGCAAGGAAGAAAGAAGTTATTAAAAATGTTTTCATCAAAATAGCCTTTAAAAAGCCATTCTCTTCAGTGAGTGGATATAAAATGTAGTTTTTTTTTTAAAATTCTTTTTTTATATTGTAGAGTTTCTGTTAAAGGTAAACCCTTTATCAAAATGGAGAAAAAAAAAAAATCATACCCGTAGGAGGCAATACCTTTGTGTATGTAATACGAGAGAGGTGGCATCTTGCCAGGAATTTATATAAAATTATTGTGGATAGAAGTGGAAAGAAAAAGTTTCAGACTAAGCTAGAATCTTTTAACTGTATAAAAATATACTCTACCCATAATTCATTATCCATTGGTCAGTTTCAGGATCAACATGGCACTTCTTAAAAGTCTGCAAACAATGGGGTATCGAGATAGAGGAGAGGATCGAGGTTTTATTTCTTTTTTTTTTTCGTTAAGTTGGAATTTTGAATTCTTTTTAAAAAGTTGTAAGTTGCAACCAGTAGTTGTTTTCTTTTTCATTCTCTAGATTAAAAAACAAAGAAAAAAAAACTTTAAAAAATGTTCAACTCACAACCCCATTCCCTCCTCTCGATTCAGATGGTTTAATATCAATCTCAAAGAAACTGAGAAAGCTCTCTTCTATAGCTTGTTCTTTTTTTCTGTTTAAAAAAATACAAATGACCAAACTGTATGGTACCAACTCTTAAATCCCTGATTTTTTTTCGAAGATGCTTTTTATTTGTGTTGAAATAACAAAAGGGGCGGGGTTGAATTACTTTTATGCATTGATTCATCAGAAAGAATCCTTCGCCCAGTTTCTGAATCAGTTCATATCAGTGTTTCAGCCACTGTACCTTCCAGAAGGTACAGTGTCTGGAAAGTGATAACAACAACAAAGATGATGAAACTGGTTAAGATGAATCAATGTATAATAGTAAAAAAAAACTCAGTGAATAATTAAGTCTAAGCTTGAAATCAGACGAGAACAAAATTTTTAGAATAAAATCAGGGCAGGGAGCAACTGCAGGGATTTTAAGGGAATCACAAGGAGGACAGCATAAACTGAATGCCACTTGAAAATGAAATTCTAGGCAAGAAAATGATACAAAAATATTACTAATTGTTATTTTGATTGTTTCAGTGATGTACATCGGAAGATAATACATAGAATAAATTAAATAGTGATGACGAGGCCAGATTACTTGGGCTGAGGAAGACAAAAAAGTTACAGAAAAAAAAAAGAAAAAAAAAAAAAAAAACAAGAATTTTAGCATCTTCATTGGTAATTTTTGTGAACAGAAGGTAAGGAAGAAGAAACACAGCAAAGGTGGTTTCGTTTTCCTATTTCACCCATTAAAACCTTTTCAAGACTAACCTAGTGAGGTACTTAATGCCAGAATTAAAATGTTCCAGTAGATGCCTAGAAGAGATCTACTGAATATATATCCCAACAGTCAGAGAAACATTGAATATACATGTCTCAGGAGTCTTGAAAGGATTAAATGAAAGTCAATAACCAAAAGAGTCGGCATAAATAATGAGACATGATCATTAATACTGATGTTGTGTGACAACTGGTAATGAAAACACTGTTAGTGAGAGACTCATATCCTTTCTATTGGTATATCCTGCACAACATTACTTTTTCAGAGGGACAGAGACAGACACACACAGAAGAAGCATGCAAACAATCTTTTACAGTTTGCTCCTGGGAATCTGAGGTAACCAATGTTTTGTTGTTTTTTTTTTCTTTCTTTCCCTTTTGCATAAACCATTCTCTTCAGGATTGTTTCCAATTTTAAAGAATCTTGGGGGAGGTGGGAAAAAAGAGTAAGGGTATCGGATAAGCAAAAGCAAAAAGAAAAAAACCCATAAATAAAATGCAAATCAATAAAAACTGCTTGTGGATGGGAACAAAAAAAAAAAAAGTAAAGGAAAAGAAAAGAGAAGAGAAAAGAAAATGGACTTACAAATCAGTCATTTCATC
Organism: Thysanoteuthis rhombus; assembly: GCA_963457665.1. Classification (NCBI taxonomy): domain Eukaryota; kingdom Metazoa; phylum Mollusca; class Cephalopoda; order Oegopsida; family Thysanoteuthidae; genus Thysanoteuthis; species Thysanoteuthis major. The sequence continues at coordinate 29,681,183 of OY735217.1, read as the reverse complement.
ATTGTTTTGTTTTTGTGTATGAAGAGATGAAGAAGAGTGAAAATGCCTAATATTTTTAATATCTAAAATAATTCAAATACATGTCACTTTCTTAATCTCCAACCAAGCAAACACTAAATGAGGCTATATCTCTCTTAATAGGATTTTTCTTAGTTAAAAATTACTGTATGACATTAATAAGGATTTATTTAATTAGCGTTGACATTATGTAGTCTACAGTTTAATATCTGGGTCTAACATACTTCAAAGGAAATATGTGTTCTAAAATTAGGGCACATTCGACTTAGATAAAATTTAAAAAAAAACAAAAACTCTAGGACTATCACTAGTCGAAAACCACTTTATAGAGAAAGAAAATGAACAATATTTGCCAGCAAGTCAAAATGTTTCAATAGGTAAAGGAATAAAAAAAAAACAAAAAAACAACATAATAAATACAGTGTTGCATGGAAGATCTTTTTGTCCTGAGGACGAAGACTTGCAAGCTTTTTCTAAAAGAGCCATTAACATTTCTTTCCTCTTATAAGAAATTACAGGAAGGAAATCATTTGCAAATTAATGGGGAAAACAAATTTCACCTGAAATGCAATATGGACAGACAAGTAATTTTGAATTATTGGAGACCAATCATTTGGCATTCAATTCAAAATTAGGGAAATTTTTTTTGCTTGAAATTGAAAAAAAAAAAAATTGTCGACTTGGGAAGTATTTTTTACTTTACATTGAAAAAGACAGAGTCTTTGAGATCATGTTTAACTTCCAATATGGAACAAAAAGAAAACAGGCTTTGGTTGACCATTTTTCTCAAATCTGGTACCAAATATCTAAAGGCCTGAGCAACTTGTGAAAATTGTTTGACCATTTGGTCCACAAGGATTGGAATTTGGAACAAAGAAAAAGAACAAGCTGGCAGGATGAAACCTGGGGAAAATATTTGTAAAAATAGGGAATCACAGGAAAGAACTCATTAACTAAGAGACCTTGAGAGTAACAAATAGCAAAAAAATGTTAGAAACAATGAGGACTTGATCCTTCGGTCTTCGGTATTTAAGGAGAATGATTTTGCAGAGAGAGAAAGAGAGTGAGTGAGTAAGGTGGGGGATCAGTAACACACACCTCATTGTCACTATTCCTTTTCATTACAGTTGTACCTGCTTGAGGAAGGTGGTACATGTGATGATTGGCTTAAGTGGAAGACAAGTGGTAATGGTAGGTGTAAACATATGGAAAAAGTGCAGCTATCTGCATGTATATTACTATAAGTATGTGCACGATAAAGTTAGGGCTAGTAGCTTTGCTTTTAGAGTAAAAGAGGAAGGATGGAAGTTAAGATGAAAAAAAATATTGATTTCATGTGTTTGGATGTGTGTGTACATTTAGATGTTGGTCCTAAAATATTTCTTGATTGAGAATAAAATAACTAATAATAATAACAACGTTGTGCAGGTAGCCTGCACTGTGGCAAAGCCAGAATGTCCATTTTCACAATTGGAAGGAGGGGGAGGGGGACACACAAAGCACATTCTGCTTCTAATATAAATATTTGCATCTGCATGACGTTTTGTAAATGCCAACATATACATGCGTTTGGTTTGTTTTTATATAAGACTTACCATTTGTTTGTAGGTGTACAAGAGCTACTTTTGTCATTTAAGGATACAAGTTAACAAAAATAAATAAATTAATAAAGAGGCAAGAATAACATGACAAAAAAAAAAAAAAAAAAAAAAAAAAAAGAAAAAAAGTTGACAATCCATTGCAGCAGACAGAGACAGCTTTGTTGGGGCAAGGGCTTTTCAGCCACAACCCTTCATGAGGAAAAAAAAAAATATGGACATCAATTATTCAAAGAGAGAGGTAGTTGAGAAATGAGTAAACAAACAAAAAAGAAACTTTCAACTCCAACAGCAGGTAACATGGCTCCCCCCCTTGGCAACAAACGAGCCAATCAAATTTGTTTGCACATCAATCAATGTTCAGTTTTATAAAAATCTCTAGACCCAGGCAGCCATCTTTTTTTCCTACAGATCATACTATAATAATGATAATAAAAAGGTGGTGCAATGAGGGGAGAGAGAATTGGGGTGAAATGGGGGTGAAATGGAAGTGAAAAAAAGGGGTTGTGATAAAATACTTGAAGCAATGAGAAGGAAAGTAAAGATATTTATAATCAGAAGAAAATGCTCTAATAAATGACTAACCCTAAATCATTTAATTAATCACCACAAACCTCTGTATAAAAAGCATTTTTTAATTACATTCCCTTTGCTTAGCATTACAACATGCAAAGGGAAGTAACTATAGCAGAACAAACACCATTCAATACCAGGAATGATTGCTCTAATCAATGAATAACCCTAAATTTTGAAGTAATAGCCATAAACTGTATAAAAGCTTTTCAAAATTACATTCCCTTTGCTTCTCGTATTTTATAGGGACCAAAAAATTCTAAAAAATTAAAATTATTAAAAAGGACCAATCTCTTTGGTGATGAAGTGGGGAAACAAAGTAGTAGCCACAAAATATACATTTGTTTTTCTACAGCACAATCAATAAATAATGACATTCAGGGAAATATTTAAACATTACAGGCTGACATTTTGAGGAAAAAATGAGAGAGGTTGATAGGTAAGCCAACAACCCACTGTCCCTGCCAAAATGCTGAGAATCTGCAGACTTAGGGTAGAGGGTTAAGACATTGGTCAAAGTAAGATAAATCAAAATCTACATCCACTATTTCTAATAATGGCAACCAATTTCTTTTCATAAAAAATTAGAAAAGGTTTCTCCATAAAAAATGGAAGTAAAAAGAAAGAAAAAAAAAAAACAGTTGAAGTTCCTCACATGATAAACAGCCTATTATAGATGCCATCAATTTTATATTTATTTATATGATGGGGCTTCAAAAGATGAGAAAATAAAGAGACAAATCTTATTAAATTTTCTCTATGGTTGCTTGATTTAATGAATATATCAAGATAATTGTGTTTTTACATGTTTAACAGTCAATATTTTGATGTGCTTGTATATGTATAACAGTAATACAAAATATGAGATTTTTAATTATACTGAAACTGTCATTCTCAACTTTTTGCATTTCAATTCCAGTTGCCTTTTATCACAACTCAGACAAAAATGAAGAAGTTTCCAGCAAGACTAACTCACATCCCTTCCCCTTGGGAAGCTTGTTAACACAACAGCTGCCTTACTGATTAGGTCACACAGACCCACTGGCTGCAGTCATACTAATCTATGTAGCCGTTCCTCTTCTATCACAAATGCCCGATATACGGTGCAATCTTGTTATTTTTTTCACATAGTTGTAATATAAGAATTGACATTTTGGAGGAATTTCTTAGATTAAGTATCATCAATTTAAACTAATGGGAATAGTGAAATAAACCGGAAAAACGAGCAAATCAATAAAATTCATGAAGCAGAAATGTTCCACAAGGATGGCATACAATAATTACTGCGTGAGAACACTCTTGAACAAAACATCTTTACACCATCCCGCTTAGTAAGAAAAGTAACATTTTTATTTGAGGAACCACAATTCCTATCTTTATTTATAATTAGTATGAATATTTTTGTGGTCTCAAGAAGATTATGGAAGTATAAAAATCAGTGAAATTAGTCAATGGTCTATGCAATTCAATATAGAAAATAAAAGTAATATTAATAAAATCCTTAGACACAGAAACATCTCAGTAGAGTATTTCATGACAAACATCCCATATTTCAGCTGATGATATTTCTAAATAATTATAAAGAATATTAACTAAACAAGATTACTTGGTTGCATGTTGTTGGCTACATTTGATAAATGGATTCATTTAACAACCAGAAGCAAAAGCTGAATGAAATTATTCAATTGAAATTGACCCTTTTTTACCTGTATCATAACATTGCTTAAATCCATCAGCAGTTGTTTGTTCAATTCAGCAAAACAACTTTTAGGTAAGCAAATTATGCATCAATTGAAAATTAGATTAATTTTACTTAGATTGGAAAAATTTTACTGAAAGGGTTTTGTATAGGTAGGCTTGATCTAAAAAGAATTAGAAGAACAGAAAAAAAATGATGGAATACTTCTAGTGTAATCTGGCAAACTGTTTTCAGCTAATACAGTAAATGTGCAAAGGAATCGATCTCATTCAAGATAGATGGATTCTCTTTTTGATACAGAACCAACACTAATAGAAAGTTGCTCAGACTTAAAAAAAAAACAAAGACGACTTGAGGATTGTAAGTACACAGAAAAACAGAAGGGATTAAAAGGGAAGAGTAGGATGGAGTAAATGAAATGTCTACATTCATCGAATGCTTTCAAAAGAGTTTTTTGGACAGCTGAATACATTTTTTTGTTATTTCCACAACATTTCTTCTGAGCTATTCAACAGCCGTCTTCAGGCATACTATCCGTTTGCTATCATTTTTTTTTTTTTTCTTTTTACTTAGCACCATTAGGGGGAGGGGAAAAGAAGAAAAAGGTCCCCCTCTTCACATGTGAATAGTATACTTGAAGGTGGCTGTAATGTGGATTGGCGGAAATGATGTTGGAACAACAAAAATACCTAAAAGGAGTCTAATTGTCCAAAAAAAAACTCTTTCAATGCCAATGACCGCTTAAAATGATAGACAATATTTTAGTTCCTCTTTTGCGACTGAGAGAAGGCTAATAATTATAGATCATAAATTGTTTCTTTGCTTTTACACTGAAGACCTCATTCGGTTGGCAGCAAATGATAGACACCAACAATCCAACAACTATTTGAAATGATCTTTATGTTGATAGAGATAAGCTTCTTGGAATAGAATTTTTAAATCAATAATGTATTTAATGCAGAACTGCTTTTTGTGAGAAAAATACAGTAAAAAAAATCTTTTTTTGCTTTTTTCTTTCTTGCTGGAAAGGATATTAAGATCATTGCTAGATATTGAGAAAAAGAAAAATTCACTACATAAGTAGAATCTTTTTAAGTTTGTACCAATGTTTAATTTCTTAACCCATCCTAAATTCAATCAGCAGAATTGTTCCCCATTTGAAAGACCAGCAGCAAAATAGTTTTGTGGAGGAGTGTTGGAACAAAATGGTAATCAAGATGATTCAGTTTTCATTTCATGAAAAGAAAAAAAAAAGAAAGACAGATGAGTGAAAATAGATAAAGAAAAGACTGAAAAAGTTTTAAAATAAAAGCAAAAATTCTTTTAGGAGTGAATCAATATATACAGAGATAAGAGAAAAAAAACCTTTGTAGATTTTTTTTCCAATCCAATTGATTTTAAGAGGAAAAGAAAAAAAAAGAAGAAAAAGCACTAATGAGCATAATTTGAGACTGACCACTTGCAACTCCAATGCTGAGGCTCTTAGGGGTTGGCAAAGAGGACATCCAGCAAATACTTCATCAGGGCTCCAAGAATTGAGTAGCTCACCTGAGCAGGGGCAAAAGGGTTGGGGGGGATAAGGAGAAACTAACAGGAAAAAATAAAAATGAAATAAAAAGGTGGTTCATGTCTACGAGTGAACACATGTATTTATTATTGTGTGAGTGTGTGTGTGTTTTCATGATCATATGTAATGCCAAAGACATATGAAAAGAAGAAAAAAAAAATGTGTGATTCTTTGTTTGGTTCCTTTTGAATCATTATTGCACCTTTCAAGTCGAAATTGTGTTCATTTGAAATATATTGATGAAACATCTAGATCTTTAAATAAAAAAGTATACGAACACAGCTCTAAAAATAAATGACATCCTAAATGCGCTCGTAGTCCATTGTAACAAAAAAAAAAAAAAAAAAAAAAAAGAAGACCACTATTTTAGACTTGAAAGCTGAAATATATAAATCATCATATGTCTTTGGCAAGAAAGTATTGTTTCAGCACATACACATGAATACACTTTTGGGGGAGAGAGATATGGAATTTATCTCTCTAAATGTTTATATACTTTATATATAAGGCAGAAATACTCCACCCCACGTGACTAGAGCAAAAAAACGTGACAAAAATGACAATTTGTTTCAACAAAATGACATCAAAGTACTGAGCACAACAGTAAACATACAAAGTTATACATACATCTGTAAAATAGCATATATAGTTATTGTACCCCTGTTAAATGACATAATACATATTATACAAACATCTAAAATGTATAATATATACATATATATATTGAGAGACCTTGAAGAGGGAAGAAAAAAAAACAAAACAAAATGAAAGCCTAGCCAAATGGTCTAAATAGGTAACACAAAAAAAAATGCACAAAGTGGTTGCTATTGCTACATAAGAAGTGCTTGGAAGATCGTTACTTTGTAGTGCGTTAACTCTCAAATACATACAAATGCATAGTAACCATTTTCTTTCAAAATTTGAATAACTGCAGAGGGATTACATTCTAGATAAAAGTTGAAAATGGTTATTCTATAATGGGAAGGGGAAGGAGGAGAAGGAGCAAGAAAGATGAGGATACATTATTGCTGAGTCAAATGCCTCTTTTCTATATATATATATATATATATATGTTTTTGTTTTTTTTTTTCAATTTTTTTTCAATTTTTGGTATTTAAAATTAATTTTTTTTAAATGAATAGAGCAAAATGGTTTTTGTTTCCTTAGTAATCATCAAATTTACCCGTAATCAGTTTGTCTCAGAAACTGAAGACTGCAGAACAGTTGAAATCCAAATCAAGGTCAGAATCATGTGAGAATCATTCTTGGGAATGTAAGTAAAAGTGTTTGGATTTGATATCTGCATGAAGGAAGTGTAGAGAAAAACATTTTTTACATACACATATATATGTGTGTGTGTGTATGTGTGTGTGTGTACAGGTATATAAAGGTGGACTGGTTATTAGATAGCAGGATTTGGGAACAAATAATCAGTTTAAATTCTCATGTTTTTTTTAATGTCCTTTTAAAACTGTCAGTGATAGGAATGGAAGGTTTATCTCTATGCTGCTCAAAGACTGGGAATAGGAATGCCAATTATATATGTAATTTTTTTTCATTTTTTTTTTTCTAATTAGCTTGGTGTGTTACTTGAGAGAACCAATATGGCACTGTTCAAAATTCATTTTTGTATTTGATCAGCATTACCACAATAATCCCTAAAACACACACCGACAACATTTCTTCTTCTAATCAATAATGTCACAGTATCCCAATGTCTTATCAATTTTGACTTTTTTCTTTTTATACCTTCATCTTAATTTTAGTAGTAAAAAAAAAAAAGAAGAAAGGTCAAAAGTCAAAATTAGTAAAATATTGGGTTACAATACTTTATAATCTAATAATAAAAATAAATAATAAAAAACGTCACAGAATAATCTTCTATACAACACTAGATTGGGGCAGCACAACATGTTAGCAATCAACATGTATGAAAACAATGAAAATGTAACACTTAACTCAAAACAAAGATTGCCGGTACAATTATTTCACAGATAAGAAATAATTTTACAGTGGAAAAGAAGGAACCAGCTATTTGAGTGGGTGTTTAGAATCAACATTTAAATGAACAAAATATAGCTAAGATAATTTTCTTTTCTAAATCAAACAAAAAGGAAGACAAGATGGATTCAGTGATAATCAACAAATTGAGATTAACTTCGGATAGAATTATCATTAAAAATAAAAAAAGTTGACGAACACAACAGCCAACTAAGCAGTTCTTTGTTGTTTTTCCTGCACTTAACGGCACTGGCCTACATCTAAGGTTTGCAACAAAGACAGAGCAATAACAGAAGAAAAAAAATATGATCTAACACCAAAGTCCAAATATCTATGACCACAGAAATACAGAGGAAAGTTTAGACAACAGCTGTAGAATTTTTTAAATAATGATTTGAGTTGGCAAATGAGGACGAGGTTAACAATCAGGAATTTGCTAATCGTTTCAAGAGAATTTGATTGTAACGTGAACAAGCGTAAATACATAATTATCAATAAAAAATAAAAATAAAAATCTTGTAGCTCTCATGTTGAGGATAGGCTTATTGATTTGCAATTAAGTGATGCAACTATTAAGAGCATGGTCAACGGAATCAACAAGCAGGGTTATAACTCCATCTAGCACTTTACATTCATGTCACACTGATGCATTGGGGAAAGGCATGAATCCATTTCTTCTCCCACTCCCCACAGCTATGGGTAAAACAGCAGAGCATGTTGGACTCTCTAGCCTTAAGAGGCAACCAGTCTGAGAGAGGATCCCCGAGAGTAACCCCTTGCCAACCCGCGGGTCAAGATTGGTAAATTACAGCATTACCTTTAGTCAAAACCATGCTGTCACCAGACATCTATGAAATAGGACGCAGGAGCATTTTTGCCTTCAGAAGTTAGAAAAAGCTTGATGATGATGATGCAAATAAGCATCAAAGCAATCATTTCATGACAACTTTTTATGTTCATGCCTTAAATGCATCAATAAATAGGAATGGAATAACTTTCAGTTGGATTCAAAACCTGAGCTGGACACTCAACTTGGTTGGGAAGGTGTGCAAGGGTTTGAACCTGATCGGGATGCAACTAATTTACCAAATATACATATGTGCATATACTGAGAAAAAAAAAAAAATCAAGTTGTCATGAAATAGTTGTACATTCATGTCAATACTGAAGCATCACACAATATCGCAGCTTAAAAACAGAAACAAATATAGCCAGACAGTCTATATTTAAGCTTGTATATAAAATCATTCATGCCAAGTCATTAAATAGATGTGTAATAAACTAACAGTCCGTTTGCTGGTCATAATTTTTTCTAACTTATCCATTAAAAAATTATATAAAACCTATACATAGTACTAGTTGGCTGAATAGAAGTGAGAGCATTTGTTGTAAAATTGTAGTAACTATACTAATAGGTAAGTTTAGTCACTAGAAGAGAAATCCAATTATCCCGATGAAGTTTGCTTCGTTTTCAAATGATAAAGTAGTATAATCAAACCTAAATAAATACGGAGGATAACAGGTGTATTGGGTATTTGATTATAATGAAATACGGGGGATGGGGGGGGGTGTCTTTATCATTCCCAATAAACAAAATGGCTTTGGGCAGAAAAATGACAGAACAGCTCTTGAATATGCCCATTTCCTTATTCCTACAAATTTGGGAAATATCCTTTTTTTCTAATGGCCACTGAGTTGTGGACTTGACTAGAGCCCAACCAGAAAGAAATACTAGATCAGCTGACATTTGAAAAAACAGGCAATGTGAAGCTGGATCCTTGACATAATGACAATAATCACACAGAATATTACATACATATGTATATAGGGAGAGAGAAGAATAGGAAGGTTATATATTAAATTAATCTTATCATACACACATAAGTTAGCGAAAGAGGAGAATTAGTATTTCAGGAAAGAAGGGGGAAAAAAAAACAAAAAAAAACACTAAGCAAGGTAAGATCTGATGGAGATTTACTTTAAGGTTTCAAGCATATCTCATGAATGAAGTCTGAAGAACTGGACTTTTAGTGATTTCCCAATATCGAATTCTGGGAGGATCTAAATGTTACAAAATATTGGTAAGAATCGGTCAAGGGTTATCAGAGGTGGGTAATGAAAAGATTTAAGCGATGCTCCGTATATATATATATCTTCGTTTTGCCTTGGACAAAAGCAGCAACCAAAACACTAAATTTAAGGAAAATATCAATTCCTGAACTTTTGTGAATTTTCCTTCTTCGTTGAACCTTGAGATATATCTAATAATTTCAAGTTGGTTCTGATATTTTCAACGAAAGTGCAAAATTCAGGGAATAACCTGTGTGCATTAAAGGAACAGAAAGAAATAGTAACATTAATATTGGATTTGCTGATACATAAATAGAAAAAAAAAAAAAAAATAGGTAATTTGAAACAGATGAAAATTAGATTAATGTAAGTAAAGCATTTCCATTGCTGAAAGGGTGCAAAGAGCAATACTTATATAATGAACTGTGTGACTTTCTGTTTCTGTCCATAACAATGGACACTTTCTGTTAAAGGTAACAATTTTGCTGATAAAAATATCTCCTACCCACTATTTGAAATAATGGACTTTTTTACTGAAACAGGTTCAGTTATCTTTAAAAATAAAAAAGATCACAGAAATTCAAATATATCTGAATTTCTTCATGGAGGATTTACTGGTAACAAACCTATTAACAGCAGAAGGTAGCAAGTGTAATAGTCATACACTGCGAGATAAAAGCCTCGACTCACAGAGAGAACCAAGTTGCTATCAACCACAATAAAACAGAAATTTTATTGATATAGCCATAGAACAGCAATGAAGGAATTTTCTGTTATCTGCAGTTAATGGGTTAAAATAAACAGAATTGGAGTGAGAGAGCAATAAAAAAAAAAAAATAATTTTCTTACAAAATTTTTTAACACTATGAAAAAAAAAAAAAAAAAATGAATGGTCGACATCAGCAAAAATGATTTCAATACAGCAGAGGATCTTGTTCATGGATTCAATTTTGTTTGTTTTTTTTTTAAATTTTCATTTTTGTAAAATACTTTTTGATTGAGCTTATATATAAAATAAAAATCTAAGTAATTCTCTTTCAGATTCCCAAGGCACTGAGCAAAACCTGATTCAAAGATTTTCATTCCTCTGCTTTCCACTAGAAGCCAAAAAAATAGCTGACCAATTGCTATCCCAAAAAATAAAAAACATAGTCAGTAAGACTAGTCAGTGCATGGATGACATAGAGGAATGGAAGTGTGCAATAGGGGTAAAGTAGTAGTTTGTTTCTTTTTTTTTTTTTAAAGGGGGAGGGGGCTTGTTTACTTTAATAATATATGTACATATGTATGTATGTTCATAAACACATATATAAATAGGTAGGTTTCATTTTTCTATCTTAAATCCAGCTGTATTTTTTTTTTTTTTTTGAGAGACTCAAAAACAGAGTTGATAGGCAGGAGGAAAATGTAGCAAATAGCGAGTTTTTAAGTTAGGATAATAAAAGTTGTAAATCAAAAAGAAAGTTGTTGGTAGCAAACCTACCACCCTGAGTAAATAAGAAGCCTTTAGCTTCAGGTGTGAGAATTGCCCACACATTGATGAACACAGTATCTGTCAAAGGGTCAGTTATACTGATTGTGGCCTAGAATAAGAGTTATAAACAGAACTAATAATGATTTGTCGGAAAAGAGAGGAGCAAGAGGGTGGGGATTCATTCACCTGCTTGAAAGCCTTAAAAAAAAAGAAAAAAAAAAAAGAAAAAAAGAAAAAAAAAAGAAAAAAGAAAAAAAGAAAAAAAAAAGATCAAATGGAATTAACCGAAAAACTCGTTTTGATTGCTTGAGCCTCGAGAACACAAAAAATAACAACCAAAGTCCAGTTTTCTAACTTAAGAATTAACAATCAAGATCAAATGGGGAGAATCTTGCCAACACCTTCTGGAATAAGTCAATGAATCGGAAAGCTATGAAGACCCACCTTCTGACCCATGAATACCCTGCCATATGACAGAGGTGGACTCTTTATCAAAAGTCAATGCCAAGTTGAAGATACAAATGTATTGGTGCTTATTTTATTCATTAAGATCTTGCCCACAGGACAATATATATACATTTTTTGCTCTCTGGGTAGTTGAGTCAATAGAGATGGTTTTGTGAAATCACGAGCAAGGTTTTATATACCTGACATTCACTTGCTTAGAATAACAAAAGAGCCTCCTCTGTGAAAAAGGCAATCGACAAGTTCCATCCCCCCTGGTCAAAGTAGATGTTACAATACCCAAAAAAGTGGTAGAAGCTACAGATAATTGTATATTGATATATACCAGCTTCTTATGAAATATCCCTGAATTGTTAATACGTGGATTGGTAGACACTATGCAGTGTTTACTCAGAGGAAAAGAAAAAACTTTCTTTCAGAAAATAAATTAACTGATTACAATGAGAGAAAGAGGCTAGTTAAACTCTCAGAGAAATAGAGGTGGGGGGAAAAAAAAGGGTATTCTTCAATTTTCATAATCAACATGTTACCACACAACATTTGGTGTGAATGTAAGTTTCTGGCACTGATAACCCACATGGGCGATGCAGTATCAAATGGGGAAGCTTCTTGTTCAACAGCATTTACTCCCTGCCTGCCTCCCTCAGTAATACGAGAAACATGTTTATAAATATCTACACTTGAATCAGGGGAAATTCTCCACACAATAAAACGATTAAAAAAATAAAATAGAATAATAATTCAGTTTCATTTTAATATCTAGTGTTTACTTTATGAAATGACTGAGAAAACATCTTTCTAGCAGAGCCTTAGCTAATTATACTTTTGCAATTCGCAAAATTTAATGATATTATTATTAAGTGATTCTGAAACTTCCCAGAGTCTTTTTTTGAAAACTAGAGACTGAATACACAGTTGAAAATCTGTTTTCTGCAGAGAACTTATGCACATACCTAAATTATTTTCTACAATAATTTTGTTTTCGAGGCAACCATAAATTAAAATAGTTAGCCCATGAATATAACCAAATAGACTGTATGTATTTTGTGCACTGCATACAGTCAGTACTTTCATGTGTCAAGTTCTCATGATATTTCATGTTGGTACATACTCAAGAAATAGATAAAGCTAAAGCTGCTTCTAGAAATTAGATTTTATGTTAGGCTTAAGATCTGTAGTTACAAGTCGGATCAAAGAAATACCTAAGAAAGTGTTTCTTAAACCAGAATACAAATTTAAAAATTATTTTCGATAAACAAAAATAAATCATAGAGGTTGAAAATAAATAATTTTGAATTAAATTTAAAAAATAAAAAAAAAAGAAGCATTTTTTTCTCTTTAAGGAAAAAAAAAAGGAATGTTAGATTAAGATGGACAAGTCTGTTGATTTATATAGATCAAGAGATGATAATGATCATCTTAAAAGATATATGACTAACCCTAACTCAACAGAAGAAAAAAAAATTAAATAAACTGACTTTAAAAATTGGCAAGACTTTAAAAATTGTGCTTTTTAGGGTGAAGGGATCAGGGGGAAAAAATGATTTGGGTCCAAGGAGAAAATTCATGTATTCACAATGAGGAATGTCAAAGAACATGGGATTCACATCTAACTTTTTTGGAAAGAAGAAAAAAATAAATAAAAAAATCCTGCAAAAATATGAGAATAGAAATTCTCTGTAGTGTAATAGAAAATGGTTGGCATTACTGCAAACTCAGCAGAACCTTTGTAGAGCGCACACGTACACACACACACACACACACAAATATATCCAAATGGCAAATCAGAACAAAATATACATTCCTGATAAGTATAATTATCATAATAAAAAGTGATTTAAATGTTTTTGTTACCTTTCAGTTTTTTTAATGGTTAAATATTAGCAAATAATAAATTTCAGATATCTTTGCCATTAAATATCTCTTTTTCATTTTATCTCTTGTATGCTAGCAAGAAAATACTCACACAAAGGGACTGTCATAGACAGATTGGAAATGCTTGCACAAAAATTTTGTTCCAGAAATACCAACCCAACAATATTAAAAATAAGAATAATGTATATGGAAAATATTTAGGAGGCCTGAGTAAATGTGAGGTATTCCAATGTGTCAGTTAAGGTTTTTTCCTTTTTTTTTTTCCTTTTATAATTTTATGCATCATATACGAAACTATTATACAAACGGATTAACACACATGCACGCACATTTATAATTATATATATATATATATATATATATATATATATCATAGATAGATAGAAGGATAGAGAGATATAATTAAGAGTGTGAAGGCAAGGTTGGCACTATTGACTTAGAGATTCAGATCTTAGAGACAAAAGGAGACATCACACAATTCACTACATAACTCATACACCACATTGTTGTGCCCAGTGCTTTGAAATCTAGAAAGTATTTCCAGTAGACAAAACAAGGGAAAACATTCAAGTCATACTTTACCAATTGGGCAAAGCAGGCAGCTACCATTTTCAACTATTGGCTCCGCTTCCTGCTTGTATTCCAGGCAAATGTGACTGAACTTTCAGTAAAATATTTGCACAACCCCACCCCCATCAATCTAAAACATTTTTTAGAAAAATTTTAAACATTCTCTTTATATATATATATATGTGTGTGGGGTGTATATATATATATATATATATATTTATATATATATATTTACTTTTTGAGGTTTTTATTGTTCTTTTTGTTTTTAATTTTTTTTTAAGTTCCCAGCATACTCTGCTAGACTAATACAAGATACTCATTTTGCTGGCCCCTATAATCATAAAAGGGTTACTTAACATAAAGACGTAGAAATAATGGAGAGGAGGGGGCCCACTGTTGGAGCCAGTTTCTTTCTTTCTTTTTTATCTTGCTTTTTCATTTAGACTAGTCAGCATGCCACTTCGGAAGAGGAGGCTGGCCCCATATCTATCACTGGGTCCCCAGGACAAAATCTCATTTGGCACAGTTCTGTGTAAGCTTCATTCGCCCATCTCTGCAAAGCCAGATGACGATTCTTGGTTTTCAGCAAGTTTCCTTTTCTTGGAATAATGTTCAATTCTTGATTCCAGGCTTTCTGTGAATGGGACAAGAGAAAAAGAAAAAAAAAAAAAAGAAAAACAGTGACAAATATTTCCAAGTTGACATCTTTATCTTAATTACTGTATTTGCCGACATATAAGATGCACATTTGTACTTTTAAAAATCTACAAATATTACACAGCGACCAGTGCACTGCTATCATAAGTGAAGAGCTCTCTACTGAAGCACAAAATAGACAGTTATGGGGCTTGGACAAGTTGGAGCGAGATGTACCCCAGACACCCTTGTAAACCATGCATTTTATAGACTGACAAATACGGTAGTTCATCTAATCCTGACTAATTATAAACTTTCTCTTATTCCAAACATTGCAAATTCAATACTATCTCTTTTCTTCAAAACTAATAGCTGTATTCTGGTAATTCTTTTTTAATAAAAGATGTACTATACATTTGTACAATGCAATGCTAAATATTAGAATGAAATCACATTATTATCAACAGATACGTTTGTAAAAGTTAATATTTTTGCAAACAATATTTGCTTCTTCAATCATATTGCAGATACATGCCATGCCCAAATCATTCAATCAGTATAGATATAAACACAATATGGGGGCTTCTAATTGTGAAAGAATAGACATTTGATCAAAATATCAATTAGACAGATTATAAAAACTAAATAGACTAATAATGGAAAAAAAAAAAGAAAAAAAGACACCTCCTGAGTGTCTTGAGTATTGGAAAAGCTCGTCAAGCTTTCTGAAAGTCATGAGTTCAATTGCTGAGTCAGGTAGAGCAGAGATGTGCACTGACTCAATGGAGAAGTAAAATAGACACTAATGAATTCTGAAATTATCAACGGCAGGCATAACAGGTAAAGGAATGTGAACAATATACTAAGACGGCTACACAATGCGACCCAGTAACACCAGAAGTTGGTAGATAGTCTAGAGCTTTGAAAAAAAAAATTTCTTTAAATTGCTCTCCAAAAAAAAAAATTTCAGGTGTATAAAATCAAGTTCCACAAACAAAATCCTACAGTTTAAATCAGTTGAGGGTGTATGAATTAAACTGACTTAAAATGTTGGATCAAAGCCGTATTCACATCATAACCAAAACTATTCTATTTTAGGAGAGGTACTTTTAGGCCCTTCAAAGAAGAAAACACTTTCTGCATAGCTCAATACAAGACCATATTTGTGTAAGATATAGTATTATATATCAACTAGTATACTACCTGTCGAAAAAAAGAAAAAAAAAAGAAAAGTGTTTGTAAGCTCTACCTAGGATCAGAGCATAGTATCCACTTAAATTGAAAACTGTTATACACATACACAATATAGATAGTTTAGAAAGCTTAAAATTTTAAACACTAAACATTAAAAAGAGCTTTTTCAAATTTTTTTCGCAGTCACTTATTTCCCAATATCTGTCAATGCAATTTATGTAATCTTCTTCAGTGTTTTTTCCCCTGTTTTACATATACTTTGTAATGGTACAGTAGGCAATTTTTCCCTTATTGGGATCATCAGTTGTTTACCATGTAACCATTTTGGGGATTTAAAAGAAAAACAAGTCATTAACATGGTACCCCAGCAGTGTTGATCAAACACCTCCCCTTTAGCTATGATTTTGATACATAGCTTGTCATATATGTAGATTGTTATTTTATATAAGATATTATCATAATATATTGTATATGGACGTTATTTTGTACTACACAATACTTAATTTTGTGTAACTGAGCTAACCCAAAAAACATTTAACAATGAGGGATCAGTAAGTATTATAACAGATGTGACTTGCTGTTTGGGTTACTTCTATTGAGTGTTCACCCATGATATATATATAGATCCTATTACGTTTTATATATGTAGATACGTCTAAAGTAGAGGCTTACCACAAGTCTGTCTTTGCAATAAAGGTTTATAATGTCGTGGTTTGCAACCCGGCGTCAACCATTCACTTTGGGCAAGTATTGGCTCACTCAACTCACACCATGGTGCAATGTCAGAGTCTGAAAATTCAATAGAGAGAAAAAAAAAAAAGAAATAGAAATTAACAAAAAGCAACAGAAATAAGATAAAATACTAGCCACTAAATAAGAAAGTTTATGTGATTTTTACCATTTACAGAGATTGTTGAATTTTTGTTGCACTGAAAGATACAGCCATTCCATAGGGATTTTGCTACATGTATTTATAAGTAACACATTTTCAATTCTGATAAAAGATCTTACACATACTTGGAAGGAAGACAAATTTCACACACACACAAAAAAAAGATTTTTAAAAAAAGAAAGAAAATGAAAAATCTTACCTGTTTCAACTTTATGACTATTCAACCCTTCAAGCATTTGCTTCACCATAGCTGCCCTGAAAATAAACAATGGGGGAAACATTTCTTTTAGCAATGGTTATTTTTGTGCTTTGAAAATAAACATTCTCAATTTAGATTTCCTCCCCACTCCCCTTACTTTGGAAAAGATATTCAATTTTCAATATACGCGATTAATGTATTCCCAGTCCTTTAGTAAACGTGTACTGTATTTTATTTTTCATTACAGATAAAAGGTCAAAATGCATTGGAACTGAATCTTTATAAAATTGCATTCACTCTATATAAGTGGTATTGATAATGTCTTATATATGTATGTGATGGAGGTTTCAAATTCAAAATAAAGGAAATTTCTTTTATACTTCATTAAATTTGCATTCATTATCTTCACCCATCTTCTTCATTATCCATGTTGTATAAAAGAAATTACTGGAGTTTTAGTCAAGGGTAAAACACTAATAGACACTCACTTGATTGCATGTTGGGCCCATATCTTTTGGAAGTGTCGGATATTTTCCTCATGACAATCTGAAAGGAAAAGGACAAATAGATAAATTTTATTTGAAAAACTCAAATGATATCACTCAGAGATTAATTGCTATCTAACATTTTTGTATATATTGAGTTAAGAAAACAAAAAAAGAATGACTAAATGCTAGCGTATAAATCGATCTCATCTCAAAAACTGAGAATTTGTAAAATTTCCTGACCTTGAGAAATTCACCCCTCCTACCCTGGCATCTAACTGACAGGTCAGAACCAAGTCAATGATTAAAAGTTGACATACATAATTTCCGGTAATGATTATTAGACCAATTGAAGGCAGCAATAGACTAAAAACATGTCTGTCCAAAATTAGTCAACGATAACACTGGACAGCATATTACTTTCGTGACAAAACAAAAATCCTTACAGACTGACCTGAGAAGTTTTTATTCATCTGCTACATTCACTGCAATTTACTGAATCTTTACACAATTGGAAAAAAAAAATCGATTCCTCCTAGAGAGATAAAAATCTCCTCGAAGGATAGAATTATGAAGTTGCCTGGAAGATGGTAAATTTTACTTTGACTGAAAAAGTTCTGCCAACCAAACAGTTGTCAGTTTTGGGGAATCTGTAGATAGAACAAAATCTGTAATGACATTCCTAGGAGTGACACTTATTAAAAAAGAGAGACCCCCCCCCTCTCAAAAATAGGGTTCGAATAAAATATAAGCTTTTCTGGTATGTCTATATGCAACCCTAAGATTGAAGGGTCTCGTTAACAGTCTCCACTGAGGAGTTATTGACAATAATTTTCTAGTACAGAAGCCTATGAAGAAGAGAAAAAAAAAAATCCTTTTTTCTCGTCAAAAAAAGACCGAAAACGTTAAGTTTTTTCCTTTAGTCCCTTCCATGAAAACCCTTTAATGACAAAATAAACTTAGCATATCAATTCCCACTGATTATAAAAATTTTGATCTTGTAGGGCCTTACAAAAAAAAGCTCAAAAATACTATGTCTATATTGCTAATCTTCTCTTATATCTAACTTGACAGAACCTTTCTTTGGGCCAAGTTGCAAAAATCTGACAACTTGACCCATCTGGGAACCAACTTAAAAGTTATACTAAACTGTTTGAGAGAAAAATTGAAATGTTCTCATTTACTGCAAACAGGACTCTCCTCTTTTGCTGCTTTTTATTTCATGGGGAGAGAAAGTAAGAGACTGTTCAATTCTATGGGGGGAGAGAGAGCATGTACTAACCAGCTTCGATGACCCAGTCCAAGTCTTCTTCAGAAAAGTGACAATCATACAGCACCAATGGAAGTTCTGAAAGAGAAAATTTGGAATAAATGACAAGAGATAGCAATAAAATAATATTTCCATTCAAAAGACTTGGTTATTCTTTATTATCATCTCCCCTCAACGATACAGATAAATTTATCAAGTGATTTAAAAGGGCAGATGTGATACCATGAGACCGCCAGAAATTGCAGTCAAAGGACATACGAGATAAAATACTAAAAAAAAAAAAACTGGGGAGAAACAAATTGAATCTTCAATAACATCTTATACCACAAGTAAATATGAAGTCTGTATAGAAAGTATCCAGCCATTTTAAATATCTTGAGAACTGGTTGTGTGGTTTCAACATAATTAGGCAACCAATCGGGGGGACCTTAGTGCGCATGCGCGAACAGAACTCAATTAGCAGTGAGTTGTAATGGGTGCAAACCTGTGTACTGTGTGACAGTTTTGCATTTACAATGAGTTATTCTTTACAACTTACACAGATATGTCAGCTCTAGATTTGACTCCCTGCAACTTCTGGCTTTTCCTCTAGATTAAAGACTGGAGACAAGATTAAAGGGACCACGAAGTGGTAGCTGATGGCTATCCTGAAAGAGGACTTTGTTTTGAAAAGTGGAAGGAGTGCTTGGATAAGCATGAAAGGTCCCAAAGTGAGTACTTTGAAGTGGGTTTATGTGGCATTACCTTAGGTAAGCTATTATTTCATTAATATTAAACAGCTGGATACTTTCTGGATTTTGTATATAAAGCTTAAAAATATCTAGTATATGTTTGCATAAGTTTAGATTTACATAAAAGATTTTTTTCAAATGCAAAGTGACTAGTGTGGTAGTCTCAAAAGTTTAACCGCTTTGATTAAATATTTAGTTTGAGAACGAATCCATAATACCAGAAAAAGATAAGATAATTATGCAAATCATCTGCTGATATCTGTCTTCCTGTAGCCTAACTTCATAGAATCCAGACATACAATACATTAAGTGATTCTTTCACAGGAGTATGAACCATTAATAATTGCATAAAAGTTATTACATAAAATGTTCAATAGAAAAGTTATTAAAGGTTTTCTGTTTTTTTTAAAATGTATTGTATGATGATCTCACCTGAAGCCATATTGTACTGAGGCCTTCGAGGGTTTTTTTCAATGTTCAGCAGTTCATCAATAATCTGCAAAGGGCAAAGAAAACCAAATGAGTTATCAGCGAGAGAGAGAGAGAATTTCCATACTTTTAATGGAGACCATTTAAAAATATTCTAGGAGACATGTCATGAAGATGGAGAAAAAAAAACAAAAAAAACCTGGAAAGTTGAATAAAAACGTTTTTGTTGATGGGTCCCTTGATCATAATACAGTAATATTTGTATTGTCTTATTTAAAAAAAATAAATAAATAAAAATCTGTCTTATATACTGCCATTACGTTATATCCCAATTAGCTATATCAACCCATTCAATATTCAAAAAATTTTGATGAAAATGAATCACCTCAGCATCCAATATTTATGTAAGTCCCAAAATGGTAGCACATACTTAAAGGCAATTCCCAATGTAACTACAAATGAAAGATTTGTCTAGGTTGCCAAGTTAACTTTGAGAGAGGGAAAAGTATATAATAAATATTTTTTAAAAGAAAATCTGCCTTTGGCTGGATGCATTGAATTTTGAATAAATATTCCAATTCAAATTCTTCCCACTGCATAGTAGAAAATGGCTAGGTGGAAGGGAAAAAAAAAAAGAAAAAAAAAAGGCTGTCAAATGATCTTACCTCAGGAGATTCTTTGCCTTCTCCAATGAGAAACAATACAGCAATAATACAACGAATCTGATGCCACAAAAATGCCTGACCAACAATGCACAACTCGCATATCTCATAACCATTTGGTCTGCCAAACAGAACAAAAAAGACAAAAACAATTGGTAACTTGCAACTACAAAATTAACTTTAGACAACTGTTATTCAACAAAATGATCTAAGAGGATTTATACTGTGGAAAATTTTAAAAAATCTACATTCCATATTTATAAGCAACCATCTCTAGATGCCTAAACCTATATCCTTTATTCACATCCCTAAAAAAATATTGAAAAAAATTCAATTGAAACTTAGGTCATTTCAATCCGACTCCTTGCCTTATTTAATAAGCCTCAACTTTCAGGGGTGCAGGATTAGTCAAGAAAGGTTAGCATAAACAAAAAGATAGTAATTCAAGACCTAAAAGCAAAAACAAATAATTTCACTATTCATTGTAGATATTCAAAAATCTCAAGAATCCAAGTTAATCTATGGTTTTGAGTTTGTTTTTTTTCCAGGTGAAAGTCTCCATTAATTTACACAATTTAATATTTCCTACATAAATACTGCATATTTCAGTGGATGAGGTGAACTTCAGTCCAAATTTCATGGTTTCAACTCAGTGTTTTTGTATCTGGCCAAAAAGACAACCTCATTTTTAGGGGTATTTTTTGGATGCTTCTAAAATTGTGTGTCTATAAGTATACACTGATTTACTCTGACTAGTGTTCTCATCTTGGTGGTTAGAATCACAACATTTCAGTTGTTGTGCCCTTCAGCCTTCTTCAGGTGTCAGTCCTGTTCCGGGAATTTTTAACTAATCTTTTTATTCAATCCACAGGGTAGATTATTCTCATTCTGCTCTGCATCAAGTGATTAAAAAAGAAAAGAAATTAAACTTAAGACTAAAATTCCACTTCCTGATTCTACTACAAGTAGTGCAAAAAGTCTCAGTCTGGTTCAGTGGAAAAGGTAGACGACTGACATCACAAACACCAACTAAGACGAATAATCTGTTGTGGAGAGCAGAAAGAGAACAATCTATCCCTGTGGATTGAATAAAGGGTTTGGTTCACAAATTCCTAGAAGGTTACCAACTATGACTGACACCTGAAGAAGGTCAGAAGGTATAATAACCAAAACATTGCAACTACAAAAACTACGATGAAGACACTAATCTGAGTAAATCAGCACGTAATTCCCCATTTTGAAAATTCAGACCAACATTTCAAAAGTAATCCAACTTTCTCAAGTTTCTTCAGGGGATGTCGGATGTATCATTTAATAATTTTCGTTTTACATAAACTTTAATAAATTAAAATCTTCACAAAGTAATTAATGATAGAAAAAGGATTTTGTGCAGCTGAAACTTTTTCTCAAAGACAAAGTTTTTGTCTGTCCAGTCAGTGAATATTGTCCAATAATCTATCTGGCAATAATTAATAATGATGGATGACATGACACGGTCCTCTAAAAAGCTCTACCAAATGATACTTACCCTTGCTCCACGACCATAATATCGACTGAGAGAATCTTCCTCTTGCAACTCACAACCCCATTTGACACATCCAATTTACAGAAATTTCGGAAGTCATGTTCTCCAATAAGTTTCTGACTAGACTCTGCCATCAACTGTAATAAACAACAAATTTTTTACTCAATCAATTTTATATATTTCTCCACTTTGAAAGCAACACAGTACCAGTAAATTTAAAACACTAATTTTCAATCTTGATAAATTTGAAGAAGAAAAAAAAAACAAAAAAAAAAACAAAAAAACATTGCTTATCTAGTTTATAATTAATGATATAAACAATAAATTTTGAAATGTTGGGTTAAATTGTCAAATACACTCGACTTGTAATGAAGATACAGAAATAAGAGATGAACATAATCTTAACCCATTGAGAATTCTTTGAAAACCAAATTTAGCCATTTCTGATTATTTTCAGCTATAAAATAAAGCTAGGAACATCTGCGGGCCGGGGGGGGGGGTTTCTACATCCAACACAGTATGTTATTTTGAAGTAGAAGATAATTCACTGAAACAAATAAAATAAGAGGCCATGGTGATTTTCTCTAGATATGGCTTCAATACACACACCACTGTGACAGGGAAAAAGTTGATTTACACCATATATAATGACAGCTACATTGAGGATACATTGAATATATTGTATAAATACGCTAATCTAGCCATATAATAAGCTTATATGCAAGTTTTTCTGTTTATTCATTTGCACTCAAATGGGATGATCTCATTGGTTGATTTACCTTCCTATTAGGACATAAAAATTACAAAGAAACTCAAGATTTCATCACTGATCGCCACACATTGAAACATATTTAGAGGAGATGAGACTTAAAAAAATTGAAATTAGGAAACTTGAATTGTTTGAAATAAATTACCAAATAAAATAGCTTTAGTTATTTATGTATGGAGCAGCACTGACATTTCTGATGGGTATATTCTAGCAGCTAATTATGTTGGTAAGCAGCTAAATCTACTTTGATACTAAACATGGTACACACATATACACACATGTGGATGCTGGAACAACATAGATCTATGAATATTTTCCAATCTTCCCCGACTAAAAATTCATATAATTTAGAAGGGAAATACCTTCTGACTGAAATCATCCACCTTTGACCATGAATTTTTTCCTATTCAACTCACAGAAGAGTTCCATTATTTTTAATTCTATTCATGTTCACTGTGAATACAAATGGTCCATACATGTGGATGCTACAATAAACATACCAATGAATGATATTTTTTAACCCCAAGTAATAAAGCAGTAGGATTATCAATTCTTCCTCAACACAAGACAAAACCCATAAAGTCTTCCTCTTTAAGATCTATGGGTTGATAATTACTTCTACATGAAAGTATTTAGAAAATCAAAGCATTAGCTACCCTTTTTTTAATCCTACAAAAAAGACTCAGCCAAGTGTGTGTGTGTGTGTGTCTCTCTAAGGCGTGCTACTGATTGATGGTGGTGGAATATGAAAATCATTTAGTTTAATATAAAAATAAATTTTTACAACTCACTTGAACATCAAGATTTCCGACTGGAAAGAAATATTTATAATTCCTTCGCTTGCAGTTAAACCTAAAAAGGAAAAGAAGAAATTAAAGAATCCGTTAGTTTTACAAGTTATGCAAAAATAATCGGAGGGAAAAAAAAAGAGTGGGAGAAGAAGGATTGTTCAAAAATGTTTTTGCTTACCTTGCACTGAAGGATGGGTCAACAGGAGCCCAAGCTAAAACCCGAATCTCTGGAGGAAGGACTTTATTGAGAATGTGAACATACTTTATTTCAGTCATGTTATCCCCTGATCAAAAAAAGAAAAGAAAACTTCAGCTTTTTCAACATCAATCTTAAATTTATAAACTTTAATCAAGTAACATCTATTTTATCAGATTCATATTTTTTCAAGTTTTAGTTTTTATGAGTATCTTTTTCCCTTTTATTTTTATTGTGAACTGAGCTTAAGTGAGTTGCAACAAACAATAGAAATAAGACAGTTTAAAAAATCAAATCAATGACAATATTTCATAAAAGAAATTCAAAGACTTATATTGATTAGGTTTATGATAAAATGAAAAAAATTATTCCAGCTTTTTATTTTTCCAGAATATTTACATAATACCAAATTCTATTTTTTCATTTTAAGGATTTTAAAATCTGACTTCTATTTTTGTTCAACAGGCAAGACACAAAAAGTTCAGATAAAATAGCACTATCTAATCAAATCACAGAAAAAAGGTTACCTGGCCTTTCGTGAGCAGTTCCATTTTGTCGAACTTTCACACCTGGTCCCTCTAAAAGTGATGTTCGTAAATCCAAGGAGATCACCTGCAATTAGCAAAATATAGAATGGAGTTCAACAAAAACAAAAAAAATAACACTCATTAGGTTCTAATTGGGCAGTCACAATTTAATTGAATTAACATCTTCATAATCCCACCACTAATTATTATCATAAATAATAATAAAGGTTTTTTTTCCAGCAAGAATTTACGCAGGAGAGCTTAATGGTTGCATGCACTGAAATAGCAAAACAGACAAACATATGTCCGAAATATCTTAGAACATTTGTTTGAATAACATTTACAATATAATTAACGTTTTTATTAGAACTTCACTTGTTCTGTTAATTTTAAATCAAGTTTAAAAATAGTATTTCAAATCTCAAATAATGGCTTACAGGTTCAGCTTACCCAGGTAAAAAGTATATTTGAGATTATCTCCCTTCCATCATGAGAAATGAAATACTGATATGTCTTTCTCTGTATTTGAAAACGTGTCAAAATTCATTGTAGCTTTAATGATTACATTTTCTAAATGCCTCAATAAAAATGACACATGCACAGTTGAAAAAAAACAGTTTCTCAATATCGTCTAGGAAGCAAATGTACATGTAATACGGCTAATGGTAATTATTTTCATAGAAATAGAAGACAGATAATGAGGCAGGGGGCACTCTTCATCCCTGGATCTGATCAGTTTTTCAGCTTGTGTACCAATCATCCATAAATCACAAATCTACTATTTTTACCCTTAACTGGGAGGAGGAGTGGATTCCATTCCTGGTTTTGAATTTAAAGTTGTCCTCCTAAACTGGTTGCCAACAACGACTACAGAGCCAAGTCTGCCCTATCATTTTACCCATAGTTGGAGGGGGAAGAGATGAA
This sequence comes from Thysanoteuthis rhombus, assembly GCA_963457665.1. Classification (NCBI taxonomy): domain Eukaryota; kingdom Metazoa; phylum Mollusca; class Cephalopoda; order Oegopsida; family Thysanoteuthidae; genus Thysanoteuthis; species Thysanoteuthis major. The sequence goes on along the minus strand of OY735217.1, from coordinate 29,656,043 downwards.
TTCATGCATTTCCCAAGGACATTAGTGTAAAATGAATGCAAGCATCCATGGTTGGAATTCTAACTCAACTTGCCAATTCCATTTTCATGGTAACTATAACACCACTCCAACTTAATTACTGAGGTTTAAGTTTGTAAAACTGATAAGTTATAAAAACTTGGTTTGAATTGTTATGCGAGTCAAACTCCAGATACTCCTGTTTTGAAATTGCCTTTCTATTTGTTTACCAGAGCAGAATTCTATAAGAAACTAGCTTGCTAATCACTGATCCATAACAAGGCACCTTCAATGTGCTACAAGAGACAACTTGGTTAAATTATTAGTCTTGATTTCATTTTTTTAGATTGGGTCATCCTCTTCGATTTTATATTCAAGATATGGATTTGAAAAAAATATTAGTAACACATGAGTTATACATAAATAGGAAAATTGATACAGTAAAAATTTCAAGAAATGGGAAAAAATAAAAATAAAATGTTGAAAATTTAAATCTCTGCTAAATCATAGAAGAGGAGACAAGTGTGAAATGTCTGGTTATAAACTGAGCAGCCAAAAAAGAAAATGATTTTCTGATTTGAAAGAACTTCATGCTCCTTTTATAACATTTTAGTGCATATAAAGTGGATTTATGAAGATGGATTTTGGTGCTTATTATCAGTCATTTTAAATGGATTTGCATTATATATATGTGTGTGTGTGTGTGTGTGTGAATCTGTTCTTGCAGAACTATTCTTAGTAAGTGGCAATTCTTTGTAAACAATGTTCTATTCAACTGAAATCTACTGACATTCCTCTTTACTGATTTCAGCCTAGGATTTCCAATTGCATGTTTGCTATCCTCATACATCCAAAGAAATTTCAAACATCTTTTGAAAGTCTAAACTAACAAGAGAATGTGAAGCAAATATCTGGTACCCGCCCCCAAAAAAAACTCATAGAATTTGTGGAAATTAGAAGAACTTCAAAGTTTAGTCATTACATAAGAACTTCTTTACAATATAATTAACGTTTTTATTAGAACTTCACTTGTTCTGTTAATTTTAAATCAAGTTTAAAAATAGTATTTCAAATCTCAAATAATGGCTTACAGGTTCAGCTTACCCAGGTAAAAAGTATATTTGAGATTATCTCCCTTCCATCATGAGAAATGAAATACTGATATGTCTTTCTCTGTATTTGAAAACGTGTCAAAATTCATTGTAGCTTTAATGATTACATTTTCTAAATGCCTCAATAAAAATGACACATGCACAGTTGAAATATCAATACAATATGAAAAAAAATCATTCAAAACAATAAAAAGATTGTTAGTCAAAGCAATTGTAAATGAATCTGGTTTACAGTTCACTTAGAACAAGTTTTTAATAACAGTTGAAATGTCAACTTCTATGGAACAAGGATACAAAAATATTTTGGAATGTACATAGAAAATTGCCCTTACAAGTTGATATCTTTCTAATAGGAAGTATGAATTTAGATCAAAGCTCAAAAATGATATTAAGTAGAGATCAAATCAGGAACACATACTTGACAAAAAGCACTGACACCTTTGTCTGTCCGACCACACCGGTGGTAGTTGGAATTTTCCCTGAAGGATGAGAAAAAAAAATTTTTTAAAGTTATTTCATCAAACAAGACATTTGGAAAAACGAATAAAAGTTACATTTTTAATTTCTGAAATATCAAGGAAGTGAAGAGAAAGAGAAAAAAAAAATAAATAAAAAAAGAAAAGGAGAAATATTGGAGTTCAATAATTTCAAATTTAAAAAATTAAAATAACTAAGTATATATCATTATCCTTTGAGTGGTGCTGTTCATTATTAGTACATCTAATTACACCATATTGCATCCGTAATGTATCCAGCAATGTTGCTTAGCAGAAATAAAATTTATGGGTGACATCAGTGACACATTTCTTAATAAGGGCAATACATGTAAACTGATCATGTGACTTAAATATATATCATGATCATAGGACATTGTACATGGAACATATATAAACTGACTTGTAAGCCACAGTTAGGGTTTTAAAGCAATCTGTCCAGCCTTCCCTGAGGTCAGACAAAATGGGTTCATCCTGTATTCAACCCCTTTCTCTTTATTCTATATTATTGGTCTAAATAAAGTGAGATCTCTCAATCATGACCAAAGTGAATAGAGTTGTATTTTCTAACCCCTTAGCATGAAACAATATCACTAATCAGTCCGACAGCTTGCTGATGATATTTCTATCAAAGCATCCATGTGAAATTTCATTTTGAAAAATCCTATTTCAATAAAGATCTTTAGCCTTATAGAGTTTGATAAAAAAAAAAAAACTGAGGTGAAGCATTTTCATCTGCATTCATAGAACCAGTCACTGCTGATCTTTGAAGAGGCTATTCAGTAGCCAATTGTAGAATTGAAAAGCAAACATGAAAAAATTTCTACTGCGAAGCTACTGAAATATTGGCATAGGACTCAATGCAGCGAATGTCAGGTAGGCAGAATGTCATTGTTTCAAGTGCTGGAGTTCACTACTGAAAACATGATTTAAACAGTTCTGAGTACTCAATATTTGTAAAATCTATTATATCCATATGGTAGAATTTCAGTCATTGCAGTTTTATGGCTAACAATAAAATCTTCATTTTATTGTGATTGATGGCATCTCAGTTCTATCTGGGTCAGGGCTTTTATCTTGCAGTGGATAACTTGCAATGGATTACTCTAGACCACCTTCAACAATTTGAAAAAAACTATAAGACATTGACTTTTAGGCATTCTATATCAGTTAAATTGAAAGATATCAAGTCTAAAATTCTTTTGATTCTAATAAGTAAAACTGAGATAAATTTTATTATAACAGCAATTTGTCATAGAAATATAGATTCAAATCATTCTCACAATGGCTGAGTAGAGATTCATTTTAATTACTGTAGTATTTCTTTCAACTTATTCCAGTTGCTTTATTACAACTTCATGATTATCTCAAGAAGCCTAATTGACAAGGCTCTGACATGGGAAGGACTGCTCCAGAGGATAAAGGATGGAAATTCAAGAGCTCAATCAAAAGATTGTAGCAATAAATCCACTAATTAAAGTGAAAGAAATAGTAAAAAATGAATTGACAAGGTTTCATCTGGGAAATTTGAGTACTATTATATCTAATACTACAGATGAGATTCTTTGTTTTTCTTTCTTTTGGTGAATAATAATCTTCAAGCAAGTGAGCAATGAATAAAAAAAAGTTTGCAGCCTAACTTATATAGCTATTGTAAGGTGGTAGACCATTAGACTGGTATCTGAGGAATATAAAGAGCTATTCCAAATAGATATCTACTGAGCTTAGATTAGTTTGATAGAAAAATCACAATAGAGGGGAATCAATTGAGAATTGAACACACTATTGTCACATAGTATGTTCATCAATTTATTAATCCTAGATTTTTAAAATTTGAAGCCTCTGACTTCAAGGTTAAAAGATCCTGTCATTCAAAATAGATTTCACAGAATTTTTCAGCTAATTTTCTAATTCATTGAATGATTACCTGCCCTGACAATGAGAAAAAAAAGGAAAGTTTTTTTGTCGTGTTTTTTAAACAAAAAAGACCTTTTATTGGTCAATCAGTAAAATTCAAATAACCTTATGGTACAAATATCAACTCTAGAACTAATGAGTAGAGGATGCCTGAGTCCAATGTGCAATTCTTCAACAGTCAGGCAAGCAACAACAAAATTTGCTTGGCTTGAGGTTTTTGATCAAGTGGCAGTGCAGAAACAATAGAGAGTGGGGAGGAGATGTTGGTATAGATAAGGAGTGTAATGGAGAGGGTAATGTGAGAAAGATAAAGAGGGGTAGGTCTAGATTTGTTTGAATAAGACAAGGAGATTTTTGGATAAAGTTGTGTGGGTTGAACAATAGGGGTATGGGAGCTAGTATATTTGAGTAGTGTGGTAGGGGGATGAGAGAATAGACAGTGAGTAAGCTGCATGGGTTGCTGCATTGGGTGGAAGGGCTTAAACAGAAAAGAACTTGTAATGACGGAGTTGCAAAGGTGGCTCAGAAAGTGTAGGTAAATGAGGTAAAAAGGTGTTTTGTGGAGGTTTATAAGTGGATTGTTACAAGTGTAGGCAGGTGGGAAGAATATGTTATACAATTGTGTGTGTGGGCAAGTAGATGGGCAGGGCAAGAATGCAAAATCCTGGGAGATGTGAGAGATGAGTTTGAATAGTCAGCTATACTAAAATTAAATGTCTGGTTATGAGCATAGAATGGATTTTTGAAGCTTTGAAAAATGTAAGCAAATTGAAATTAATGAAGAGGAAATTTGTACTTTGAATGGGGGATTTTTCAATTGCTGAACTTAAGAAAAGCGTGATTTCACTGATTTGAAAAATTTTCTCAAAGCAAATGTCTCAAAAAGAATCCTAATGAACTGCCATAGAAGATGATTTTGAGGGAAAAGATAAAGTACACAGAAAGTTGTTTATTATAATCATGGATGTTATTAAAATCAGTGAGTCCAAAATACTTTATTTGGAATGAAATAAAAACATTCTTTAAATTAAAAAGATAAAAATTCATAAATTAAAGTTGCTTATAATGAGTTTAATAACATAAGAATGAATGTTAATTTTTATATCTAAAAAGATCCTGTCCCAATGTCATCACAAATGTCTTCCTCTGTATAACATTCCACACAACCCTGTTCAAAATGTTTTTTGATGAAATCCTTAATACTTGCTATGAGAATTCAAACATGCTAATATCCCAATAAACACATTCAATACATTTACTAAATTTTAGTATTTGTTTTATGTTTGTCACGGATGGCTTAATGACATACATCAATATCATTCTCATCCAACTTGAAACCAATGATGACATTAAGAACTGTTTTGCTTCAAGTAGAAGATCCACAGATGTATGCATAGATTGTCCAAGTGGATAGCTTGTTGAGTCAGAAAAAGATATTTCATTGATTTGCTATAGATGAATAAGGAATTAAAGAAGAAAAGAAGAAAAAAAAAAAAAAAAAAATTAAAATCGAAAAAACTTACCGTGAATCTACGAGTTTAGTTTTGATCAAGGCCTCAAATAATGCTGCCTCAATGGTTTTCTCATTGTCTTCTTGCACAGCAAAGCCATGATAATCCCATCCCAGATAGGCAACTTTCAAGGCTACATGTCTGGTATTATATCTGGTTTGTGAAGAGGGAAAAAAAATAAATAAATATGCAATTTGATATGGAACTTGAAGGTTCAACAATGCTGTATGCAATATTAGTGAAGATTGAGGAATTGCTCAAATTCCATAATTAATTCTGACTTTCAAACAATTTTTGATTGAAGAAATATGAGCAATATGAAAGGTTTGGTTGAAATCATCTCAATCTTCTGATATATAAATGATTTTGTTCTTATGTTGTAGATTTATTAGTGGTAGTAACAATAATATTTCTACCAGAATTTCATGAGACAAATCAGAGAGAGAGAGAGAGAAGTTGCTTACTTGGAGAAATCAAAGACACGTGCTTTCCGATCTTTCTTCTTGTCCTTCTTGTCATCATTCTTGAGGATTATGTTCCGCAACTGGGAAACGTGAGCTTCCAGTTGTCGTACCCGTCTAACTAAATCCTAGATAAGAGCAAGAAGGAAAAAAAGAGAGAATTTAGCTGAGTATCAAAAGCATCTTTTTCTTCCTTTCCTGTTCACCCAAACCATGAAGAGTTGGTCTGCTCAACTCAATGCTTGGCAAACAACATTGTACATGTATTGAGCACTTGGGTTTGCCAATCACCTGCAATTTAAGAAATGAAGAACACAACCTGAAAAGTTTACCCCAGTATGTACTTAAAAAAGAATTGCTTTAATGATTGTGATCGGAAGAAAAAAAATTTTTCAAATATTCTGTGGAATATTGGATACTAAATACTTTCGATGTTTGCCCAATAAGTAGAAATTTGTAAAAGGGAAAAGAAAAAAAAAAAAATTGAAAATCTTCAGAGCAACGATCAAGACTTCACTATAATAAACATTAAATGACTATTTAAAAAAAAAAAAAAAAAAAAAAAAAAATTGCTCTAGAAGATAAACATTTTAAACATGATTGATATCAGACAGAAAATTATCTTTGGATAGAATTTTATCTAGGGCTAATATAAAAACCATAAAATATTGCTTTACATAGCGTTTTGTTTGAAATATATTTTTGCAGAAAGAGAAAAGAAAAATGAAAAACTAATCAGCAAAATGAATATCTTAAAGCATAACAATGCATACCCCTCCAAAAGAAAAAAAAAAAGAAGAAAAAAAACTGAAGACCCCCTCCCCCCCTCCACACGGACAACCTTGTGATACACCAGGACACATCAGTGATGTTTCCTGGGATAGAATATAGATACTTAAAATCAGCTCAAGCGATATGTTCAGCAAATCAGTCGACAATTCTTTAACCAGCAGGCTACAGAGACTTAATGACCAAGTTGATCCCTTTTATTTAACTATTGATAACCAACAATCCCAAAATCCAACCGAAATGCTACTGAGAAATCTATTGGTAACATGCTTCAGTAACAGATATGCTTCTTAGGTGCATTAAGAGCAGTGGCAGAGTAGTTTAATAAGTAAACAATGAACATTCAAAAATACTTATTTTATTGAGCAGGAATAAATCTGAGGTTTTCAAATTATTTTAACTTCAAAACAAAATGCACTTATAAGAAAATTTAAATGGATAGATTTAAGCAAATGCATTTATAAAAACTACATTTTTATATAATTCAAGAAATTTTAATTCAGTATGTTTTACTTTTAACTGGATAATTTTAATGAAAAGCACAATGACATGAGACATGAAAAATCAAAAATATTCAGACTTGAACATTAATTCTAAGGAACAGTTAAACATCAGAATAAGAAACTTTTTATATATTAAAATAAGGAGGCAAGTTAACTTATTAAGAGGAAAAAAATAGCGAATGAGACCTAGTTTGGAAATCAAGGAAAAATAGAAGAATCCGAATTGATAGGAAGTGAAGATGAAAACAACCGAGAAAAAGGTTTGGAGACAGAAAAATCAGATATGAAATATTCAGGATATAAATATGAAGAATTTTGGGTTAAAAAAGTTTTTTTTTCAAATCTGTAGATACTTCATGATTACTTTCCAAAAAGATTTAATCTTATAAAAAATTCACTTCAGTAATAAAATCATCTCCCAAGAAATATCTTGAACAGACAAAGGCACAATAATTAAACAACTCTTCCAATTGAGGACATGACAGTTTCTGTGTGAAATGGTAAATGAATGAGGATCTATTTATAGACAGCAGCTCAGATGGGTGAAAAATTGATATTTTATATCTTATCAGATCTTTCGAATAAACAGATAAAGAAAAGGGGGGAAAAGTAGATTTATTAGAAGGCAATTTAGAAGGAAAAAGAACAAATTGAATATGATATGGGCTGTAAGTTTGCTTATGAAAATGGAGGGGGGGAAAAAAAAAAAAAGCCTCACATTAGAGTTACGTATTTTCACTAGGTTACCAGAAACAGTAGTTAACCTATACCATTTCTCCTAACATTATACAATAACGAATCTCTCTAAATATTGGAGGGGGCCCAAAGGAGCCAACTTATGAAACAAATACTTTCATTATTTTTACTTTTATAAAAGTTTTGGTTGTTTTCTCAACAGATATCAGTAAGTCAATGAAACACTGGTCTTAGTAGCAGTAGTAGTAGTAAAGTACACTAACACGTATAAGTAGCCAAAACAGTGCATTGTAGCCTGCATTAATTCTTGACCACTTACAATCACTCCTTTCTTTTCAGTGATTTATATACAAATTAAGTGCCAAAACGAGCTAAAACAATCTAGGCCACAAAATATGGTATTCAAACCAAAGCAAGTGAGAGGTGGAGTTCTGGTAAAGTCAATAAGCATGGATGAGAAAAACTGAAAACTTGCCTACATATGCTAGGTTTAAATGCAGTTAATACTAAAATATAATTGTGGTTATTATTTCACTTTCCCCTGAGGCCATCAGAATTTGCTGCATTTACTAAACATGTAATGATTAGAGTGAAACAAAGAATATCACAGGTTACCTAAAAACATCTAGTATTAAAATAGATGAATTCCTTTAGTGAAATATTTGATGCATTTATATGTATGCTTTTAACACAATGTGTTACTATATATTAGATCATTCAAGTGAATGAAAGTTGACATGTCTTTTAAATAAATCCTACTTGTGATATCATGGATTACATGAACAAGCTGCTTATGTAACCATTATACTCTTTCTTGAACTACAAGTATAGTGCAACATCCACGAAAATCCATATCAATGTATGTTGCCTACAATCGAATAGACTAGCAGTATACAAATTGTGTTCCACACAACCCTTTCAGGTGTTCTGTGAAACAGTGACATTTTCACAATATACTTAATATTTCTTCATGGCTTTCACATAATTCCATGAACAAGGTAATAATTCAAACATTACATATTTAAAGGGTTCCCTAGAAAATTTATTCATGGAAAAGGGGTTCCTCAGAAAATTTAATTATTGAAAAGGGTTCCCTGAGTGGGTAAAGTTTGAACTCTGGAATAGACCATGAAATCATGTTTTGTCTCTGAAAGATGCAAATAGTGTTTTCCTTGAATGTGAAATTGAAGGTTGTTCTAATTGAATACCTAAAATCCAGTTTCTAGAAAGAAATGGTGTCAGTCCTATTCAAGTTTGCATTTTTGTTAAAATAGATGATCATGTAATGTGTCTTGAAAACTGTCATTGCTACAAACTGTCCAAGTGCATGATGAGCCAGTAGAATATATAAAGATTATGTTGTAATAGATTAAGTGATAAAAATAGGCAGAGAACAGGAAATTCAGGTGTGTTTAAGTGTTCTAAGCTGTGCCCATCCATCAAATGGGGTTCTTGTCAAGATAGATAACATTTGGGTGGAAGTGAATAAGCAGGAGTAACAAAGATGTCACCTGAGAACAAAAGTCTCATTTGAGGTGACTAGTAAAGTAAGAAATTAAATATGTAAATGAATTATGCATTAAGATATTTTAGCTTTGGGGTATCGTCAAGTAAAGTGATTCTGACAATTAGAATTTTGACTCTTACAACCCATTTGAGGTAAGCTTTGACCCTGCAAACTGACATCCAAGGTTTTATTTTATATAAAAAAAAGGAAAGGTAACAACTAGTCCAGAAACAGTAACTCTGGTCATGGTGGAGAAGAACTGTCTACAAGTTAAATATAAGAAAGATAGGTATGAGAAGGTCTGGGGTAGTAAAAATTATGCTTTGGTTCACCAACAGCTACACAGGTAATAAAACCCAGAAATCCTTTTAGAAGGATGGCGGATTTTCTTTTGGACCCAATCCAGGAAGCAAGGAGGTGAACAGTATTTACCACTTCTAATCCTAGCTGCTTTTAGTCATGGAAGAAGTGGAAAAATTATCAGGTCAATTATGAGTTTCTCCTTTCCTGCTGTATCTGTTATACTTCTAGTATTAGTAACAGTCAAAAACTAGTCCATGACAATTATATCATCACTATTTATTTACATTGTATTTTAGAATATTGAATAATATCACTAAAAGTAAAGCAACCTTCAATGATAGTAAATTATATATTAAAAAGGCATCACTACACTTGAAAAAGCTTTAGAAATGCATAAGATAATCTTTCTTCAACATGTGTCAGATTTTGAATCTGCTTTATCTAAAATTTGAGAGTGTAAAGTGTCAAGGTCACAGAAAAATATGAAATGATAATCCCTGATACATGAGTGACACTGTTAGTAGCAGAGATGTAGTGAGATAATTTATTGTTTTCATAATAAATCTGAAACAAGGTCAGTAAAAATTTTTTCAGCAATCAGTGAGGATCCAACCCTCAATCATTAGATTACAACTAAGGAATTCTCATATTTGATCATGTGACTATAAACAGTTTGGAGTGAGAGCATAAAAATTGACTCTGTAGAGAGTTCAAGAGGTTATCAATTTTTCTTTTCCATAATCTTGAAAGGATCAATGAAACTGAACATTTTTTAACAGAGATTTTGCAGCATAATATATGGCAAAGAAAAAAACTAGAGAGATCAACTAGAGAGAGATCTGTTCTGTAAAAATTGAAAAGGAAAGCATGGCAATATGATGGAAGAATCTAGATACTATAAAAATATTTGGGTATGAACTAAAAGATGGGTTGTGTAAAAAGGTGTGATGGGGATATCCAACAACAGAAAAAGGCACAAAGGGTCAAATACAGCAACTGACTGGAAGCAGAATGCCACAAAGAGAAAGAAATTTCTGCAAGGTTTCAAAAATGATTTTTCTAGCACTTTTCACAGATTGTCATCACTTAGGGACAAAGCAAATTAACTCCATCAAAAAAAAAAAAAAAAAAAAAAAAAAAGTGGGAGAGAGAGAGGGAGAGAGAAGAGAGAGAGAAGAGAAAGAGAGGGAGAGAGAGAGAAGAGAAAGAGAGGGAGAGAGAGAGAAGAGAAAGAGAGGGAGAGAGAGAGAAGAGAAAGAGAGGGAGAGAGAGAGAAGAGAAAGAGAGGGAGAGAGAGAGAAGAGAAAGAGAGGGAGAGAGAGAGAAGAGAAAGAGAGGGAGAGAGAGAGAAGAGAAAGAGAGGGAGAGAGAGAGAAGAGAAAGAGAGGGAGAGAGAGAGAAGAGAAAGAGAGGGAGAGAGAGAGAAGAGAAAGAGAGGGAGAGAGAGAGAAGAGAAAGAGAGGGAGAGAGAGAGAAGAGAAAGAGAGGGAGAGAGAGAAGAGAAAGAGAGGGAGAGAGAGAGAAGAGAAAGAGAGGGAGAGAGAGAGAAGAGAAAGAGAGGGAGAGAGAGAGAAGAGAAAGAGAGGGAGAGAGAGAGAAGAGAAAGAGAGGGAGAGAGAGAGAGAAGAGAAAGAGAGGGAGAGAGAGAGAGAAGAGAAAGAGAGGGAGAGAGAGAGAGAAGAGAAAGAGAGGGAGAGAGAGAGAGAAGAGAAGGAGAGGGAGAGAGAGAGAGAAGAGAAGGAGAGGGAGAGAGAGAGAAGAGAAGGAGAGGGAGAGAGAGAGAAGAGAAGGAGAGGGAGAGAGAGAAGAGAAGGAGAGGGAGAGAGAGAAGAGAAGGAGAGGGAGAGAGAGAAGAGAAGGAGAGGGAGAGAGAGAAGAGAAGGAGAGGGAGAGAGAGAAGAGAAGGAGAGGGAGAGAGAGAAGAGAAGGAGAGGGAGAGAGAGAAGAGAAGGAGAGGGAGAGAGAGAAGAGAAGGAGAGAGAGAGAGAGAAGAGAAGGAGAGAGAGAGAGAGAGAGAAGAGAAGGAGAGAGAGAGAGAGAAGAGAAGGAGAGAGAGAAGAGAATGGATGAATGAATTAGATTGATGTGTGAGTGGTTGCATTCTATTCCCAGCTGGTGTTGGTCAAGTAAAGCATATAAGCACAATATCCAAAGCAAACAGGAAGTGACTGCCCACACAAACAGTCCACTCATTCATTTGCTACCTCAGCCTACTGTGGCTGGCCGTCAATCTATCATTGTCTATCTTCCTCTGCTAGCCTTTCTTAATGTGTGTTTTTGGTGAACAGTTTTCTAGCTTTCAGCAAGTAAATGCCAATCTGCAGCAGGCAGCAGAACAATAAAAATAGACTCCATTACACACCACACACAATGTGCAAAAGCGCAAGTATTTATAATCACTAAAACAACACTCCTTCCTCTTTACCTTGTCACTACAGTTTCCGATATCAGCAGCAAACCAACAGTTAAAATTGAAAAGTTAGAGACTAGTTATTTGCCCCCCCCATTTTTTTCAACTCTTTCTAAGTTTCAAAAATAAAATCTCATTTCAAAAGTCCTTCCAATCTTTTTAAAGCAATATGACAAGTTTAGAATACCTTAATTCATGCCCCCCCCCCTAGATTCATGCTTTAACCATCAGATAATTCAAAAACCAAAGATGAAAGTCACCCTGAAAAACGTTCCTTGAAGACATATTTCATCTGTTGAAAATCTAACTTTTTTTACTCCAATATTGATTACTCAAGTGTGTTTCTTTGTAGTTATTTACAGAGCTTAGTTTAGCCTGGTACAAGGTCTCAGCATCACTACACAAATGAATTGGTAAGCAAAACAGATTTACAAAATCATCATAGTACTGTAACTATAGGCGCTTATACTATTGTATGTGTATAGATTTTATGTAATGAGAAATTTGGAAAAATGATACCAAGATAGTTTCATCAAAACAGTAATTTGATGTATGTGCATTTCCAAATACACCGCTAATAATTTGAATAATCTTCAGGCAAATTTTTCTGATGTTTTCAGGGAAAACAGCCCAAGCATTCCATGTATTGTTTGGAGAAAATGGAAGCAAGCACAAAAAAAAAAAAAAAAAAAAAGAATCCATCTGGGATCTTTCTTTCAAGATTTTAAAAGAATTGTTTCTTGGAACATTCTGAGGATGGTAATCATGCCAAGAGTAATTGAAAAATTATATAGCCTAACAAATAAGATCAACATTTCTTCAAGTGGAAGTAGAAATTAACATAGCAAAGACAAAAACTGATGCAAAATTTGGTTTATATTTGTTCTAGCCCTATTAGATCTGTAGATTTGGCTAAAAAAAAAAAAAAAAAAAAAAAAAAAAAATGATCCACCCACTTTGAATAATTTCAAAATTTGCATTCCTGTTTTCCAAGGAATAAAAATACAAAGGCTGACAAATTTTGTATACACAAAATCATAAAACTAATTACCATATTAACCCAAGACTTCAGTTTAAAACATTCCTCAAAAGTATTGTACTTGCTACAGATTTTTTTTCAAATAAAAGTATCCCACAAGAGGGAGAGAATTTTCCTCAAAAGAGAAAAAAAAAAGAAAAAAAAAAAAAAAAAACGAATCAAAGTGAAAAATAGGGAACCTAGAATTGAATTCTACCTATTCAATAGACCAATATCTCGGTTGAGTAACAAGTAAAGCTGACTATCAAGATATTCAGTTAAATTTCCCTTCTATTGATTTAGTAATTATTCAGAAAGGAGCATTTTTTAATCTCATGAATGAGAAAATGAAGTTGCAGACCCAAACTATGCTGATTGAATATGATGAGTGAATGTGTCAGAGATAATCCAAACTGAAGATATTAGTCCAAGTAAAAAAATGGTATCACATCTATCAATAGACATAGGAGGCTTATATCTCTGATAGAATGCAAAATTGGGGATCAGTTTCCTACTCAGACAATACCAAGACTGAAATTCCTCTTTCTGTACCTCAAATCTGATAGTATAATAATTCAAATAAACAAAGATATAAAGGTCACTTCATCTGACCAGCACTAAATGGATAGTTAACATCATAAATAAAAGTGGCCACTTATATTATGCAAAGAGATTTTAAAAAAATAAATAAATGAATAAATGAAAAAAAATTAAAATTGCCATGGTTAGCAGATGCATGATAAAACATAAGAGGAAAAAAAAATTTTCAATTTGCTTTTGTTTTTTTTTTAGAATAAATTCTTAAAAGCTCCTTCCAACTGATACTCATCAGAGGATGGCCTGTCAGGCATGTTTAAATCTATGGTGTAGAAATAGTTTGAACAAATTCGAAAAATGATGTTTAAATAACGGCAAACAAACATGCTGAAAACATGTGCAAAGGATTACAGGCATAATGATCGAAAATCAAGACACTAAGAATGCAGTTAAAAAATTCAATAAACTTCTTAATCAGATAATACCTCATTTGGAAAATATCAAACCTTATCAGGTCCTGATAATATATTGAGCTTTTCAAAAGAGATGAAGTAGGGGAATATACAACAGAACTAACTATATAATGCAACTGTTTCTTTGTCCATAACAATGGACTCTTCCACTTGAAGGTAAGAATTCTGCTGATTTGTCCATAATGGACTTTTCCACTTAAGTGAATTTAGTCACTTAATAAAACCCTAGAATAAATTAATATCTACACCTAACAACTTCGAAGTAATGAACAATAAAGTCTTAAAGTAAGATAATGTAACCAAATTCATTACAGCAATTTAAATCATACGTGTGTGTGTGTGCATCTCAAAAATTAAAATATATCGAAGTTTTCTTCATGGGCAATCACTATATATACATATATGAATAGAAACATCAATAAATTAATGCTACTTCATCTCACAAATATCAAACCGTGTGTACATATTTTCTAGCAGGTCGGTAGCATGTGTATGAGACACAATGAAAACATATGCTCTTGAAATCATATATATATATATATATATATATATATATATATATATATAAATCACCCTTACAATTTCTGTTCTCTACACATCTTCTATCAAGTGTGTAGTGACAGATATCTAAATAACATCCTTAAAACAAAAAACAAACAAACAAATACACACACAGAGAAAATGTTAGACAATTAGTCATGCAGAGGGTACAATAGAGAACAACAGAAATAAAGCCGTAGGAAAAAAAATTTGGAATCAGGACAATAGACAGGGAGAAATAGATATAAATATATATATGAAATAAGACAGGAAAAAAGTTCTATATCAGTTGATAGTACAAAGGTTGGCTGAGTCTAAAAGGTAAGGACATTACCCTACAAACTATTGACATGCAGATGGTAGAGAAACAATACCTTCTCTTCATCATTCTTGTTAGAGTCAATGTTTGCGCTATTCCACATCTCTTCCATTACAGCAGTATAGTTTGACTGAGTAACTGCCACGCTTGGCTCATCGGGCACTACCTGAGTATTGCTTGTCATACAATAGGACATTGCAGCTTGTTGGGGACTAATTTTCTGATCAAGGGTGCTGCTATGGAAGTCCATGGCATTGGCATGGAATACAGGACTAGGCAGCTCTTCCACTGTGGTGTCAGGCGGTTCTGACTTTATGGGGGTACTCATTAAAAAATAGTTCTGTTCCTGAGATGGTGTGAGGTGATTAAGAAGAGAGAAAGACGATGGATCAGTCAGGGTGGCCCGCATTTTTTTCTGACTAGTGCGCGGGGTGCTCTTTTGCAAAAGCATGTCCTCAAAACGGAAATATGCTCCACTGTGGTCACCGGTTACCTCCACAAACCAAGAATTTACATGCCCTAACCGCATGGTCATCTTCACCCTGTAGTTGCATTTGTGTCCGCGGACTTTGGTTTTTGAACAATCTGCAAGAAAAAAAAGAAAGAAAAAAATGGAAAAAAAAGAGAACAAAAATGAGAACACTGAAAAGTCAAAAGAATGAAAAACAAAAATTCAGTTTCAACATCTAAATAAAAAAAGCATTTACATGTGTGTACGAGGTCTGACTGGAAAGTACGCAGCCATTCTGAATATGTTATATCCATAATGTGTGATCCTGCCCATTTGTCACATCTCCAGCAAGTTTTTTTTTGGGGGGGGGGGGACATAGCATCACCCAGGTTGGTTAGCCTCACAACAGTTCAGATTTGACTCCTTGTGTACTTTGGTGTCTCCCAAAGATTTCAGACTGTGGATGAAATTAAGGAAAATGCAATGATCCCAAAGGAGGACTTCGCAAACTGTTTTAAAAAATTAATGGGATGCTAGATTAAGTCTGAGGCCCAGGGAAGAGTACTTTTGAAGGAGACTGAAGGGCCATTACCCTAGATAGGCTTCTTTTCGATTAACATTAAATGGTTGGATACTTTCTGGATAGACCACGTATGTGCAGACCATTATATTCAAAAAGCCTAAATGCTTTCATTTTAGTTATATCTTTTGAGTTACCTTGTATCTAATATAGCAAGTGAGTCGAAGTGTTTTATATTGAATATCTCCAAAGTTATAAAAGATATCAATGAGGAAAGAAAAACTGAGTAAGTTTAAATGGAGTTTCAAGATAAATTTCCACATGAGTAACACAAGTATCAGTGAAAAGAATGAAAGTGTTTTGCTCTATAGTAATGAAGCACTTTTAGAAACTGGTGATGCAATTATTATAGAGTATTAAAATGTTTATAAAGAAATGCTCATTAAAGAAAACTTCATTCCAAAGATAATGCGAGAAATTTTGTGCAATGAAATTGATCCACAAGAATCTTTGAAAACTGAAGACACTGAAATGAGAATTTCAAATAGTTATGCTTTTATATAATTATGAGCACAGTACCCATAAAAAAATGACAGGATTATTCACGTATGGATCAACACTTTTGCCTATGATCAGTATGTAGTATCTGTGTATTTTGGTTAAAATCAAAGCGTTCCACCCTGGCACTTTTGTCTAGTATCAAAGTAGGTGCTCATTGAAAAGTGTTATACCTCTCCCTGATTTTTTCTCACTATGGATAATGGCTATTTCTACGACAGGGAGATTGGATAAAATGAATGTTGACTCATAAAAATTTCTGATAGTCCATTTGGTTATTAAATGCCAAGGCTAAAAGGTCAAATTTGAGAAAAGAGACTTCCATGTAGTGATTTAAGTTGGAGCAAAACCTCAAGACATACAAGATCATCAGAAAAAAATGAAAAGATTTCTATTAAATTTCAGTTGATCAGATGAGAAATATGATAATGTCATTTAAATTACTGTCAACATGACTATGTGCTTTGAATAATACTTTCATGTGTGATGAATTATGAGAGTAGCATTCACACAAAATTAGTTTGTTTGAAGTAAAAAAAATCTGGAAAATATGTGTGTGTGTGTGGGGGGTAAAATATCAGTTACTACTGTGATTGTAAAGGCTTTGAAATAAATTGGAACGCCTTATCAATAATACCACTTAAAAATACTAGGACTTTTTAGTTCTAGCCAATAATCACAACTATGAAATCATTATCCTAAACAGCATACAAATTTTGACTTATAACTATCTGGAACCAATTATATTTGTCGACAATGGCTTCAATTCAATCTTTATTTTTAGTTTTTGAATAAAGCAAGCATAAAAATTTTCATTGGATTCTAAAATACAGCTTAAGAAACATTAAGTGTGAACTGGATATGGAATGAAAACAAAATGGCTTATTCTCTGTTTGAAGCAACAAAAACTTGACAAACTTAGCTTAAGACAGTTGTCAAGATATGTTAGCTTGTTTTGCCTTTGAGGATGGAAGAAAGAAAAAGAGCAATGAAAGAAATAGAATGTGGAAAGCTGAGCAAAAGGTGATGACTTTACTAGGTATTCATCTGCTTAACTATCATAGCACACAAGACAAAAGTAGACAGAAGCATGTGATGATCATATGTGAATTGAAATCAAATGAATAGGAGGAGAAAAGATTCAAGCCCACATTGCCTTAGGAGCTTCTCTCCAAATACATCTCTGTCAGTCTATGTTTTGTGTTATGTGCAATTGTTGTTGTTGAATACATTCAAGGTATGTACCCAAGTAGCTAATACATAGTAATACTGCTACCCTGGTTTTATTTTGTTTATTTCCTTTTGTAAACCAATGCTACCTGACACTATCTCCTACACCTGGCTGCGAGAGCAGTAGTCAGTGTCTGTGAAGCTTGATGAAGATTGTTGAAGAACAACCCTAACAAAGTAATCACTGGCCAACCCTCTTCAATCCACCTTCCTTACCTAGTCAGTGTATCATTATGACCCGCATAGTCACATGACAGAAAATCTTGACAGCTCAATTGTTAAACTAATAATCACTGACATTATTCCTTCTGCCTTCCAACTTGGGAGGAAAAAAAATGGCCAAACTTCAAAGTAAAATGTTGAAGGCATACAATAGTATAAAACAGAATTTCTTTATACCTACAAGCATATGTGTCCAAGACTATGTTCACTTCATACTAGTTGAGAAAGGCATGAACCGATCTCTTTACCCAGCTATGGGTAGAATAGCAGAGCAGACAGGGCTCTCTAGACTTGGGGGGCAACCAGTCTAGAAGGACAACTGAAACCATGCTCACCGGAAAATACTGGCTCAAAAAAACCACTACCCCCCCTCCCCCAATAAAAACATAATATAAGGCCTTTGTCCAACAGTGGACCTGAAATGGCTAATGAGGAGGAGATAGTTTTATAACTAAAAACTCTATCACCCATCAATAGGAAAGTGTCTGCTGATCTCTTTGGTTGTTTTTGTGAGATTTTATGAGAACTAATTTTTTTTTGAATGCGGCAAAAATTCAAGACAGAAAGAAGAAAAAAAAAAAAAAGAGTCTTTCAACTTGAAAGAAAGACAATGAATGGTTGGGTGTTAAAAAAATGGATAGTGCATTACAATACCAAGTACACTGATATTAAAACTAATAAAATATTTCTGATAGACATTAGTAATGAGAGATTGATGGATTAGTTTTACTTTGAAGTTATTTAATTCTCAACTGTTGATACAAATACTATTTTAACTATCTCTACATGTCCACAACAAAATCTCAAGAAACTATAGTTGATTGTTAATTTTTCACAAAATCTTTTACATGCAAGTCGGTGCATATATTCAACTATCCAATTTTTCATTATTCATTTGGGCATCATAAGTGTAGAAACTTATTACAAGATTCAAAATATAGTTCCCAAAGTTTTGGTTACACAGGTCAGTTTGCAACGCAAAGTTTGAAAACTTAACAGCAAAGATCAGCTAGATGATAACTGAGAAGAGTCATCAACATTCTAAGCTTTGTTCGGACAATTGAACGTGTTACGTTGATGTTACCATATTTCAGCCAATCCATTCTATAGCCTTCTTTAGGTGTACAGATTTCAGCATGGTGATGTTTTCTTTGCTCAGCAGGGAAGGGGTTGGGGTAATGCTCCATACAGGTTTTAGAATGAATAGCAGTGAATGGTTTTTCCAGTGTATCTCGCAACACTTAATCGAATCAATTCAGTTGGCTATTCTATGGAAGAAGGTTGTTGAATGGATCAGCTGAAAAGTGTTAACAGCATCAATAACACGAAAGAGTTTGATAGTCTGAACTATGCTTGGGGGGGGGGGATCAGTTATTTAGAACATATTGATTTCATACATTCATATTTGAGGATAAAATGAAACCATGTTCTATTCATGGAAGATCATGATACTTGTTTACGGGCAGCCATCAATACATTGGAGAATTATGACTATGATTAGTTAAATAGGTATAAGATTTATTAAATTTTTCTTTTCTTCAAAATTTGAAGAAAATTAAAACAATTTTCTCAAAAAGCATATCAGAGTAACAAGAAATAATCCTTGAAGAGTCACATGCTTTTGGAAAAAATTATTACCAATATTTTGGCTCTGGCTATGAATCATCACAGCATTGATATTAATGTTCATTATTTAGAGATGCTTGCTAGTTTCTGGAACAATATACAATTTTTTTGAAAATTATTGAAAAATTAGTTTGTAAGTTACAGATCCAGAAGAGATAAGTATGCTACATGCCAGTGATGCAACAATAATGAGTAAGTTACATATTTATTCAAACTTCCTGGATAATATAGTCTTATATCCAACCTTGGAAGGGAGAAAGGAGGCTTCTGGGTTTCATTTATTTCCTTGTTATATGGAAAAAATTGCATCAAAGTAAATATTTAGAAGAGAGATGCAGTGGTTCTTATATCATCCTATTAAATCAGAGACAAATTAAAACCACAAAAATAGCAAATCCATCAAAAATGGATCCCTATTAATCAAAACTAAAATATTTGAGAAATATCTTATCTACAAGAAAAGTAAATAAATATAGCATGATTTCAAGAATTAGTAGAGAATCTAGCTTTTGTGGATGTGGAGGGTGAAGTGTCAAGATTAATATCACACTACCTCAAAAACAGGCAAATTAGCTTATATTAATATCTTATAATATAGAAATCCGTTTCTTGCTTGGTTTCTGCCTTGCTAAAGCAAACAAAGAGAGGAAGGGGGTAAGGAAACGGTGTTCACACCTGCATGACAACTATTATTACTTCCTCTATAGTGGCATCTTTTTTCTTCATGAATAAAACAGTTTTTCTCATTTCCCCCCATTCTATTGCCTCATTGTTTTAAAATTATCAAAATATAGAACATGAACAGTTGTAGAAAAGTCAACAGGAAAATTAGTTTTGTTCGAGGAAAGCGCTTTTTTGTTTGCAATAAATACATAGATACTAAAATACCTATCTGTATGATTTATCCATATATAAATAATCTCTTTTCTACAAGTACTATGCTTCATAATAATGGTAACAGTCAGAAATGACAGGCAGCATAATGGTTTTCAGCAGAGAAACTAAAATCAGCAAAGTTTTTTAATTTTGGCAAAGGCATGAATTCACATCCCAGCACCTTGTTCCATCATCAGCTATCTTGACAAAGTCACCATTGGCATGCCATAATGGTTGATAGAGAAGAGATTAGGTGAGCAAGTACCTGGGCATACCACTACCATTCAACCCAAGCAGTAAGTAAATAGCTGCAACATCCATTGCCAACCTTGGTCAAGACTTATCAGTGACCACAAGCCTTCAAGCATTAAAAATTTGGTGAGGTTGTAAAATGCAATGATGAGCAACAAATGACGTTAAGGGGTACATTAAAGTGACCCTCTAGATTTCATTGAAATCATTTTTTTTTTAGTTTGTAATAGTCAGTACAGCTAAGAACACCTTGTAACATTCTCATACATAATATTTCATTAAACCAGTTCTTCTAGTAATAAAACTATACAACCTGTTTTGTCGACAGGTTTATAGCAGGCTAGGGGCAAAGCTTAGGAGGGACATCAACAAGGTGAATTGCTGACTGAATTTCAAGAGAAAGCAGTAAAAGAAGAGATTTGCCAGCTGGAAACTCAAAGAAATTAGCTTTGCTCTTATTAAATCCAAGATATAGAAACTTTCATGAAATATCAAGAGTAAAGTCACATTATAACTGAGGAAAGTTGTTGATGTTACCACAGCATTTTGACCAATTCATTCAATGGCATCATTTATGTATCAAGTCGCTGGACTGAACCAATCTGCTTGGTATTAGAGAACATTTCTTCTGTCTAAAAGAGATATCTCTCTTTTCATTACGAATGTTGAAAAGGACTGTCGAATAGATCAGCCAAAACATTGTAGTAAGAACATCAACAACAAAAAAAGAGTTCAGTTGACTGAACTAAGCTTAGAAAGACACATTACAACAAAGACTTGACTTTTCAAAAAAATCTTTTTTCTAAAGTAGCCTGCTTGCTGCTCATTTAAAAAAAGGATATCTTTCATTACATATTAGAAAATGGATAATGCTCTGGTTCAAATTTTTGAAAGTCTCTACAATTTTAAGTAAATCTTTCATTCTCTGAAGTCAGATGGTTTTTATGGTTTTCCTTCCGAGAATTAGCAGTGTACTTTTAAGTATATTAAATCTCATCAACCTATACTGGTAGTTTGGGGGTAAAATCTAGAATTTAGAAAAATAGTATTTTATCTTGGGTTCTATAGTCAGTTTATACACATGTTCAATAATCTGTTGAATTAAAAGAAAATATATTAGCATCAGTATTCATTATTTGTGGAGCAGTGTAGGGAAACATTAAAAGTTTTCTCTAATCCTTGGTAAGATAGAGTTGAGGTACCAAAAAGGTTTCAGCAAGAGAAATATAAACAGATGTGACTTTAAAAATGGCTCTTCTGTTCCATATTTCATACTAAATGAATATCAGACTAATTTGAAAGAAAAAAAAAAAAGGACCAAAGAAATTTACTGACTCCCAAAAGCATAAGGATAGCTTAGATTTGTAGAAATATAGTTCATACTTTTAAAAGCGTTTACAAAAAAAATGGTCAAGTTGAACACCAGATAAAATTGTTCTCATCACCAAGGTCTTCATTAGCGAGTAATCTCAAAAATTTTACTTACTTGGATTCTATTTATTCAAATATTTGTAAACAATATATTTGTATGGGAAAGCTTATATTTAAAAGATACCAGTAAAAAGCTATCAAGCTTTTCTGCATCCATAATGAGCAAAGTCAACACATTAAATAAAATTTACATCATGTTATATCATTGATATACATGAGTTTATTGGGCCTATTTCATTTAAATTTTGTAACAATCTTAAGCGCCTCCAAATGAGTTGAGTAGATATCTATATCTACTTGAGTGGCTTTGATTTTGAAAATGGATGAAATCTATGAGCAAGAATGAAACTTGGGCAATGTTCAACCTGAAAGCCAAATTTAGCTTCAAACCAGCTAATGCTAACCCAAGGTACTTATTTTTTCGCACTTATTTTATATCAAGGGCACTGTGTGAATTTAATCCAAGTACTTAAATCAGACCTATACTCAATTATCTTGAGCATTATCATGAATGACAGAGGAATTCAGGAAGCTGGTTGGAGAAAAAAAACGAAAAAAAAGAAGAAAAAGGGGGGGGGGAGAAGCTATTTATTATAATCAAAGAAAATGTTAACTTAAAAACGAATTGAAAAGACAAAAATTTCTTCTAATTTTTTTCATAATATAAAAGTTGTTTATAATGAATTTAGAGACCTTATTTCAAACATATGTAAATTGTTTTAATTTTTATATCCTTTGTATTATGTTATCAGCTAGTCATGGTTATCTAAAAGATTGTTCTAAACTGATCACAATAAGCGGCTCTGTAAATGATTATATAAATAAAATTATGGGTCAAGACCAAAGACCATCTATGATACTTTATCTGTTGATGAAGTGTCTTAGAGAGACGTGGTTAACTGTCAACCATTGACAAGAGAAACTTTGGTTAGGTTATTTCTAAAATAATTCCTGATGACATAACATGATGTATCAGACTAAAATGTACTAGTACAAAGCTAAACAAGCTACGAAGTGAGAGCTTGTAAAATTTCATTCCATATTTGAAGTGTTGGTATCTTTGTGTTTTGTCATTTTTAACAACACCTTTATGTTTTCATATATCTAGGAACACAGAGGTTTATATTCTGTTCTAACATTTTGTTTATTATCCCAGATTATTTATTACAAAAGATTGACAAGGGAAAAAAGAAAAGAAAAAAAAAAAAAAAAAAGAGTTGAGTTTGGTTTGGCACAAAGCCGCAAGTATGGGGCGGTATGGATTAAACTCACTACTCAGAAGTAATAATCAGCAAGACAACCTTGCTAACCATTATTCCACAGCGAGTACATCTGTTTTTCTCCTTGGACTTTGCACAATTCAGTATGAGCAAATTGGGCTACTTTCCCCTCAACTAATACTATGATTGGTGCTGACAAGTTATAGATGAAAAGCGACATTTAACATGCTATGATTTTATTTTTCAAGACAACAGCATTGGTAGCAAGATATAAAAGATGAAATGATTTCATTACATGAATGTTGGTGTGACAAGATCTATACCGGCTCCAAATTTTTACATAATCCTTTGAATAAATGAGAGAAACAAAATCTGCTCATCAATTTTTGACCAGTCTCTTGTCGCTTTATATCAACTTTCTATGTCAAATTATTCAGACTCCACACTAATGCGTGAAAGGTATTTAACATAGAAAAGTGCAATAGAAAGCAACGATAAGAAAAGGCGGGTCAAAACTTGATGAAAGTGGTTCATCTCAAAATTCAGATTGTACCGCAGTTTTGAACCAGAGAATTCTTTTCAACTTTCAAAGTATATGGAAGGCAGAACGCAATCAAAAGTGACAATTTTATTCAAATGACAGTCTGAAGAAATGAAAACTTTCTTACCTGGAGTGCATTCTGCAAATCCTCCACACACTCGCCGACAAGTCGCAGAGCCGCTGCAGTAGAGAGTTTCCCGAGCAACAACAATTTGTTCCACATTTTTGGCACGGCCAGCTTTTATCCCTCCACTTTCCAGCACTGTCCTGCCAAATTCTGTTAGTGTAAATTGATCCTCTAGGAAGGAGGTCCCCTTGTGCACATCAACATAGATCCGGTGCACTTCGCGGCCTTTGCGCAGCATATTCTCCCGCCGGAAGTCTGTCAAGCCATAGAGGAAAGTGCGCAGACCAACGCAGGGCACCTTCTCAGCTATCATTATGAAGAGGAGGAGGAGAAGGAAGAGGAGGAGCTGGTTAAAGATTAATCTAAGCCATATAAACAGCAACGGTTAGTGATGAGTCAGTCAAGCCTGAGCAGTAGACAGAGACGGATGAAGAGGACTGTGTGTTTTGTTGCCCCAATGTTGCTGCTGCAGCGTGGTCCCACAGTGTGGTGGTGGTGGTGGTGGAGGTACCTAAGGGAACTAACGGAGATAGGGCTGGTATAAGTGATTTTCTATCAATTTATAGACATTTGATTGCTTTGAGCCAAGAAATGATTTGCATGCGACATTCAAAACAAACAAACATCAATCTCTTGGAACAGAAAGCAAGTGAACATTATTTTTGGTGTAATTCAAAAATGTGAAAAGTAATAATCATCAATTATTATTATAGGTATAACGTTTATGTTTATTATTATTATTGACAATGTGAGGTATAAAACGATCCATTCCAGCAGTAGAATGCCCAACTTGAAATGAATGGAGAAAAAGAAAAAAAAATAAAACCTGAAATATCTGACGGCAGCTTAAGTTGCACACAAAGTAGTGTGCCGAGGCGCCTTATGCTTAATGATAACTTCAACACAGGCAATTAAAAGTAAGACAAAAATTAATCATAAAATTAGAATGATGTGAAGATCCTTTTTAACAGAGTAAAGATATGATCAAAGTTTGGGGTTGATTAGGGAGTTAGGTTTTTAGAGGGAGTGCATAATTTCAAGTTAAAGGAAATTTATTCGCAAGGGAAGTTCAGTTTCTAGTATCCAGATGTGAAGGGCATCTGAGTAATGGAAATAAAAGGAAATGAGAAATTGCAGAACAACCCTAAGTTGTTTTCTCTTGAAGGGGGGAAAATATACTAGGAAGGTGGAGAAATTAGCAATCCTCTGATTTCAGTTTGTAATATCTTTTCAAAGAAATATTTTTAATCTTTTTATTTTAAATCCCAACTAGTGTAGGTGAGTAGCCAGTACACCATCCCAACAGAAAACATATCAGTGAATTGTTGGCCTTGTTCAGCCTAACACCACCCAGTATTGAGCCATTTATCTGACTTCCAGAAAATCAGCGATCATTTAAACTGGATAGTTTTGAATTTGGCAGGTTCTGTAGTTGTTCACTGCTCAGACGCTGTTTGTTTTAATTTTCTTGGCATGATTTGTTTCAAGATAAAAATTAGTGATTAATAATGATTAGACTGTTATTCAAGTGGATTAATTTGTACATGTAGTAAACAGTTTTGTTATTAACTTTTCATTGAATATTTTAAAAATCTAAAGATTAATCAAGATCAAACAGACTTTGCTTTAGGAGCATATCAATTTGTATCTGTTAAATATAATTTCATTCTCTATTTTTTATTGTTTATTTCACACTCTAAGTATATTTTAAACCTTAATCCAGGAATCCAGGTCACGGCCAGCCACATGGTTGCCAGATAAATAATCCAGTTCTGTACATGACAAAATTTACCTGAATGAAAAGAATGAGCTTGGTTATCTAACATTTTGAAGGAAAAGATTCTTTGCAATATATTTTTCATATTTAGATTATGAGTGACTGATATTGAAAATTAGAGTTGATTTTGGTAATTCTACATGAACTAGACTGTCCGCTCAGGTAAAGAGAGTTTTGGTAGATTAAACTTGGCATAATCAACCTAGTTTAAAAGAAAAGGAAAAAGAAAGGGGACAGCTGATGAATTCTAAACTCAATGAGCCAAATCTTTATCATCTCAAAACACCAAAAATAATAGAGAGTTCTATTTTTGTATAAGCTTTAATACATATTTATGGATATATCTTAGGTTTTTACAACCATGCCTCACATGCGGTAAAAGCATCCAGGAACAAAGGCATTAAGCAAAAAGGTAGCAGTGTAGTAAGGATTACTGAAAGTTACTATCACATCCGGGCAAAAGGCTCAAACGGATAACAGTATTTACAAATGTTTTAAACGAACTAGTACTATTTTCACTATTCTTTTTAATATTTCTGTTATGGTATTCTTTGCTTTAAAGTAGTTCCAAAGTCTCTAAAAAGTATAATTTCTGATGATGACTGTGTTGCTTAAGCGATACCTTTTAATTATAAACTTTCTAGAGACTTTGGAGTGATTTTAACGCAAAGAATAACATAACATATTTCAATTATAAAAAACATCTGAACTTATTAAAATTATTAAAAGTATGATTTAAAAAATAAAAAAAATTATCAAATATCCTAGTCTTCCTGTGACATATGATGTGACAGAGTTGAAAAAAATTAAACCACTAAAACTTTCATGCACTCAAATTTACGAAAGAAAAAAAATTTAACTATTTTACTTTATCGAGTCATAAATAAACACTAAAAAAGTACATCTTTTAATCATAACATCAAACATGTTCCTAAGATGTTAATATGAAAATGAAAATCAAAAACTTTTCATTATTCCAACAAATTTACAAAATAAATGCTACTATTAAAGACATACCCTTTGATTTGAAATTTTGTATGAATCCAGGGTACAAAATAGAATATTTATTCATTTGAATTTACAAAAAATAAAAAAATACTAGATCAAATCACTCAAATAGTACAAATTCAGTTTAAATATTTGTAACCACTGTTTATCCTTTAGACAGAAACCTTTTTGTCCAAACGCGATTGTAACTTGCAGTAATCTGTACAACACTGCCATTTTGCTTGAATCCTGTATACTGACCACTGCTGTGAAAAGGGTTCCAATAAGATAAATATTTCACTTTAATATGAGCTACTTTGTTTCATTAAAAAATCATTGCTACTACAACTACATTGAAAGAATTCAAGTCATAAAACCAACCTTGTATTTATCTAAATGAATTACCATAATTGGCAAGATTGATTTTTTTTTTCTCATATACATATGAATATGTATGTTATTGCAAACAAGTTAATCATTCCGTTACCTTTTACAAATCTACAAAATAGACAGCTACATTCTAGTTTTCCTTAGGTTCCCCCACCAGTGAATAGGATGCACGTGAAATCTAAGATAAATGTTTGAAAAACAATCTTTTCAAACGAGAGGGAGATCCCAAAGGGGGAGAAAAAAAAAAAAAAATAATGGAAGAGGAAATAGTTTCAGAAAGGCAAGTGGCATATTTAATTTATCTAGGTTGGAAAAAAAAATTTTTTTTGCTTTCAAGAACCTTTGAAACTAGGCAGAGGAATGTACACTGACCTCCACCCCCAACAGAACAATATTTATCTATTCACATAAACAAAGATAAACATGGCCAATTTATGGGAAATTGGATTATTTTTGGAAAGATTTAAAATGGAACTAAAATTACAAATTCTCCAAGTACTCTATTGTAGGTTTGAAGAAACAACTAAATTCTGATACAAGGAAACTGAAATAAGGATTGCTATCTTATTTAGAGAGAAGGGTTTTGTGAACTGGATTAAGATTTCAAGGGCAAGTGGTCAATTCCTAGGATGCATGGGATTACAATTTATTTGAAAAGTTGATCAAATCCTGTAGAGACCGGTAGGTGAAGTCTTTCACTTACACAAGCAATTTTTGGTACTTGTGATACAGAAGAGAGAATAGATTGAGCGGCAAACACAAAAAGAGTTTTAGAAGGAAGCTACACACGGATTAAAAGAAAAGTAGCACACTGTTAGTGGAAGAAAAAAAAAATAAATAAAAGGAAAGAAAACTAAAAAATAGAATAAACTGTTTACTAACATTTTGTAGCAGGAAAGTAAAGAAATAAGTCTACAACACAGCGGCAGTTAAAGGGAGCCAGCCTCAAAGAAATACTTCCCCTACATGCATACACACTTCAGGTACATCAAAATTTAAAATTAAAAAAAAGGGAGGGCAGCAAAAAAATCATTTTGATTAGGAAGTGTGAAGTTCAAGATTTGCAAGCAGAAGATAAAAGCCTTGCAAAGGTAAAAATTTTATGCCAGTGATGGGGGTACAGACAGGAGGGGGGTGTATGGTGCCTATTCTGGAAATGATGATTCATGCTCTCATGCAATTCTGGTCTTGCAAAGCATTCATGTTAATACACACTAATGTTTCCAGGTAATGCAAGTAACTAGAGGCAAAGATATAAAGGGAAAAAAAAAAGAAAAAAAAGGGACATTCGGACATATCAGCTTTGCATTGGATTTTTTTTTTTTTTAATAAAAAAGAAGCTATTGCGAATGAGCATGAAAACAGTAGAATTGGGAGCGGGATGGGTCTTCATTTTGAATAGAGATAAACTGGAAATGCCTCATGCTTTATAAACAATCTTTGACTAGCTGTTGCACAAAAGCTAAAAAGTACTCACTCCATTCTTACAAGAAACTTGAATAACATAATTTTTTACGAAGTCAAGCAGTTAAATTTTAGAAAATGCCCAAATGCATGCACACACACACACGTAAAAATGCACACAAAATAAAAAAAAAAAAAAGAAAAATTTTACCTAAACCAATAAATGATCTACAATTGAAACTAGTACCTCATCAAAACAAAATGATACACTCAGTGCCAGAGGATCTTGATTAACAATCCCACAACTCTACCTGTTAAGCACCAAATAACATTAGTTAACATCTCCCTTTTTGAAAGTTCCACCATGTCTTCGTCCTCAGCACACTGTGTCTAGGGAATCCCCATAAGTCTATTCTTAGCCTACACATACTTGTGCTAATTGCTATACATTGATTGGTGTCAAAAGTGTTGAGAATTTTATTTGTATGTGAATATGACATTGTAAAACATTGTCACTAATATAAATCCTATAACGCCAAACAATTTCTCTTAACTATTAAAGTATTTGTTGCTTTTGACAACATTACCATACTATGGAATACTAATAAAATGAAACTTTTTTGATTAGCACAACATGGTTATTTTGTAAAGGACTTAACAAAACATGACTATTTTTCAATGCCATGATTGCAGTCTTGATATGACACTCATCTATTCTCACTGAAGTGTGACAACTGTCATTAACATTAATATAGGACAATTCAGTGGCTGTGTTTTGAGAATTGTATCAGTTGATTATCTTCCAAAGAAAGAACTAAACTTTTCTATAAGTTCTTGGTTTCAATTTTCATTATGACAGATGAAGTGATGATAAGTCGTTCTGATGTGATCTCTTTCAAATATGATAAGAATTCAAACATCGGAAACCTCTCTAGATTAGTAAAAAGAAGGAATGGGATAATTATGATTTTCTGGCCATAGCAAAATTTCAGTCATCTTATACACATGGAATAAACTGATCACCAATATATTTCACAAAGTATACCAAAAAGAAAGTGAAAAAAAACCCAAAATGAAGAAAAAGAAAACTGCAGATGATGAAAAAAAAAACTCTCTATATGGTTAAAATCTTTGGCTAGCCAATTCATTGTTTAGGACAAACATCTTTAAATTGGACAAAAATCTTCACTTGTAAATGAGTTTATAAACCTAAAATTTTGTAACCATGATTATGATACGAGGTAATCATTAAATAAAGAAATCAGTCTTAGTGAAACTGTTCACTAAACATAGAGGACAAACATTCTCAGCTAAGAGTAAGAAAATTAAGACATTCTTATCAGTAATATGAAATAATGTGGCAAATCTACAGTTAATAGAACACTTAATAGTGACTAATGAGGGATGGTCATTACAGAGGGTGGGTTCATTATGACCAATCTGTAGGAGAAGATTTCTTGCTGGCTAATAAGATGCAATTTGGATAGTTAGAAGCATTGGAGGAGGAGAAGGAAGAAATGAATGAAAACAGTAAAATTGGAAAATGAAAAATATTTACGAAGTATGTCAAGGTAGAAAGAAAAAGAAAAAAGAAAAAAAAATGAAGAGCAGACTACAACTACGAAAGCTAGAAAATTTGCTAGTATATGCTGGTTAAAAAATATAGTCCTGAAATATTACAAGAATGAAAAAATGAAAAAAAAATGTTGAAGTCAAACCCAAATCAATGCTTGAAAACTGGACGATGTTTCTCAGATGTGGGGGGTGTTTGAAACTCAACAACACACAATTATGAGAAAAATCATGGATTTTGGTTTTTCTTACCTGTATCATGGCACACAGATGGGGAGGGTTTTCTTTTAGAATACAAGAAACAGAGGCTAAGTTTAGTTGAAACAAAACAAAAACAGGTGAAATTTCTTGGTGACTGAAGAACACACGGAACCAAGATTCAAACTCCATACTTGAGAAAAATAAAAACAAGCGGTTCATCTTGGAAGATCATGTAAACTAATTTCTATTTGTAAATCACCATGATATATTATTAATAGTATATTGGCAATATTTTTGCTATCTATCCTTACTCTATATATAATGCTCTTTTTGTTGCTGATTTTTCATTTTATTTACAAAGCTTTTAAATATGAGTGAGTGCACTTACTTCTAAAAATTCAATCATAAAAAGATATTTTTTATGGTATAACTAATAAAGAAACAATGATTTAAAACTGGCTAATAAAGCTTAATTTGGGAAAACAAAAAACAAAAACAAAAAAAAAACCAGTAAATGGGGGTCTTTACTTGTCCAATCATCACTTGATAAGAGAGAAAGGACTGCAATAAATGCTTAGTATGCATCTACTAAAAGTCTTATGAGAAAAAGCACTGAGGTTTATGGTTGAAGTCCGTCAAAATCTCAATCTAGAGTAACATAGATGGTAAATCACCAAAACTACTTTCCTAGATTATTAACGTAATACAACAACACTAATGAAATGACTATTACCTTAGAACAAAAACTTTCACCGAGTGATACAGGAAACAGGAGGAAAAAAAACAAAACAAAAAAAAAAAACAACAACAAACAACAACACAGGACAAACAGGAGAAAAACTCCCAAAAGTTGAGAATTATTTTTTTAAGATTATCTTTCACAGCAAGGTAACAAAAGAGGTTAGCTTACTCCTTTTCAGAGCAAAAACCTTGTAAAATCTCTACAAAATGTATACACATAGGTGATAATAATTTTGGAGAAGAAAAAAAAAAGTAAACATTTATTGTCAAAATACAGACAAAAAACAAAAAACCAAAATACTTGACTATTTTTGCATGTTTATTTGATCAAACTTGCTAAAGAAAAATATCAATACTTCAAAATTTATTTTTGCCCATACATTATTTTTTTCATGAGGCAAGACAAAAATGCACAAACAATTTGTATGAATATAGAGTACAAAAAAAAAAATAAATAAATAAAAAAAATAAAATAAAAAAAGTAACGCAAAATCACACACAAAAGGGATGGAGATAAAAATCCTATAATCAGTTTCGACAGTCCTATGAAACTAAACCAGTCCAATTAATATCTTCAACATCACCTGCAAATTATACAGCTTATTTAAAAAAGATGTACCTTCAGAAATTATGAATAAACCTGGTTTGATATTTTTGAAATGAGGTAGTGTCAACAGTTTTTAACTTATTTGAATTGCATCCTTTTTTTTATACACACACACACAACTATTTTGACTAGCATATTTTCTGACCATCTTCAAGCAATGTAGTTTAGAATATGTGAATTCTTGCTTAATATAAAACAGGCGGGTACATTCTGTGATTCAACAGACTAATGTAGGTATCTGTTCAAAACTTTTCAAACAGAAAATTTATGCCTCCTACATGTCTTTATGGTTTTAAGATAAAAACATGTACAATGTTCAATTGAATTACTTGGTGAAATAAGAAAAAATTGAAGCAAAATAAAAATGTGGCATGAACATTGGAAAGTGCAAGCACAATTAAGTAACAAGAATTTCAAGTTAACTGTTAATGAATGCACTAAACAGGTTTACTGAATCACAGAAGTTGTTGAAGCAAAAATCAACCCTTCCTTATAAAGGATAGCCTGAAGAGGGTTGGAAAAAAGACTGAACAAAACAATGTAATACTAACAAAGCAAAATTACAGTGAAATAATCCTCTTTAAAGAATTCTAATATTTGAGAATCATGAACAATGCAGTTGCAAAATGTTTTCCATGTTCACTGGCAATGAAATAGAATGATTATAAGCAGCACAGCAGAAACAGAGAAGATTAAACAGTTAATGCAAGAAAAACTTAATAGAAAGTGAAGTGGAGAAATCAGCCATATGATTTGTGTGAGAAATCCCAAATAAACAAAGATTTTCAAGTCAAAAAAAAGAGGGGGGGGGCAATCTGAAAACTTTTCATTTGAGCAGGTGATGATACTCACTTGGAACCCAATATCAACAATAAACTATCACTACGTTGTATTTTCAAACAATACATCTTTTAGTTTTCAATTTCCAAATTCTTACACTTTAGGAAATAATGTCACAGACTAAGAGGAAATAGCACAAAGAATGGAACTGGCGAGCCAAGTTCAAACTCCAGTTGAGACAGTTTGTGTTCACTTCGCAACAATGCCTCTAGGTTACAGGATGAGAAAATTTATTAAGAAAGAAAAAAAAAAAAGAAAGGGAAGGGGCTTTGGAGGAGAAAAAAATCCCTCATTTCTACATTAAACAATACAGAGAATTAGAGTCAAGAACATCATCACAAAAACTATACATACGAACTTGAAACTGTCTATATATTAAAGACTCGTATCTCCAAAGAAGAAATGAACAGGTCTGGTTAATCACTTATTAGAAACTGTCACATGACCAACATCTTTTGGTGGTAGGCCATGTTGAGGGTGGTGTCTATTGAAAAATTGGAAACAAAAAAAAAAGAAGCTTCTCTCGCCTTTAGTTGGGCTATCACAAAAAAGTCCAAGTTTTCTAGTGTGAACGTTGCCAGACACAAACAAAAGAATCAATGTGGCATAAACTTACATAGTAAATTCCCCCCCTCCAACTGTATATCAGAAGGGATTTTGAGAAAAACAAACATTTTTTTTCTAGACATAAGGAGTATACTCTAACGCCAATGGTGCAGCCAGTATGCATGGCAAACACATAGCCAGCCAGCCAGCCCCACTTGAAAACATTAGAAACTTATGTTGATGGTGCTGGTTGATGATTAATATTATCAGCAATAAAAGGTATTACCAACCCTTTCATATCATTATCAGCAGGCTATACGAACCCCTCCTTCAACTTGTAGGTCACAAAAGCAATGAGATCCAAGGAGAAAATCTCAAAATCATAGAATAAATCTCCTCCAAAGATGGACACATTACTAATACATATGTGGAATACATGATTTCAACATATCAGTGAAAAATGTAGTATTGACTAGGGATTGTGCCTGCAGATTATTCAAACTGAACAAATCTTAAAGGACAAATTTTTGACTGGCAAAATATCAAACAGATGATAATGAAAGAGTTGCAGCAATCAGAACTGTTGGAATTTTACAGATAAAAAAAGGATTTACATCATTTGAAAAAAAACTGATCCCATCATCCTATCAAATATAATTCATTAGAAAGAAAATCCATTGTTAGAAGACTTTAAAGATTTTTGTTTCTTGACAGAACAGATAATCTATTTGAGGTGGTACAAAGGTATAGGTCAAAATTCACATGAATAGGACTAAAGATCACTTCAAAAACTGTCCACCATTGGATAATACATGTAGTAGTCAGGTAATTTAAAGCACCTTTCCCATTAAGGAGTAAACCAGATATTTCTATTACACAACTGAGTTTGGATTGCAACAGCCATAAAAAGATGTAGGGTTTTCCATTTTCTTTCACTAATGGAAGTTCTGGAATTTGCTTCCGACAATTTATAAATATCATTAATGGTAAAATACTTCATATGAAAAAATCACAATACGAGACCAGTTGAAGAAAATCGTTTTTGCTAAAATAACTCAGTTACATGAAAAGCTTTTTCTAAAAAGTTAATACATTGAACTCAAATTTATCTTGGAATTTTTCTGGTGAAAGCAGCATGGGAAATAAAAGAGGCCATCCCCAAAATGCAAAAACTAGTTGTAGCAGAGAAAGAGGCAAAGAAAAAAATGCTCAAAGAGAAGATAAAAGCAGTTTGGAAAAAAACAAATCTTTTTTTAAACCTAAAACAACTGGCATTAAATGATTTGGAAGCAAAAGGCTGATTTGTAATTTAAGCATATTTCTGTATATTTTCTTTAGAAGACAAGTTTTAAATCTCATGTCTGAATAAATACCAAGGACATTAAAAATAAATCTTTCATTGAAGTTGTCCTCATTTTGATTGAAAAGTACAGGTACTATGAATTGTGATATTAAAAAAAACCAAAAAAAAACAAGCTTGTACTGCAGGAGTAAAAGCAATTCTTTTTTACTCATTTATTAGATAAAAAAATGTATTTATTATGCAAGCAACATGAATTTAAAACTAAGATATGTAAGAAGTTGTTCAAAGTTGTGCCATGACTAATTATATATATATATATATTTTAAGTAGTATCATCAGTACATTAACAGAAAAGAGGAGGCATATCAAGTCATACCATCATAAACATTATTGAAGACAGGCAAGGAAAAAAACGTGTCCAAATATACTTTACGTAAGTGATTTAAATCTGAGCCACACAAGACGTTTCGCCTTAGCTTTTCAGAAACCATAATGATATTATCAGGTGGTACACAAAATGGCTAAATACGTCTGGTGATAGTTAAAACTGGTCTTCACGAGAAATGCAATTTCAAAAACTGATTTGAATTAAAAAAAAAAAAAAAAGTTCCAACAGACAGGTGAGCGTGCAAGATCTTGTTAGTGAGAATGGCACTCATTCTATGTAAACTTGAAAGAAAGGCTCAGCATTGAAAAAAAAAAAATCTTTCAAAAATGAGCAGTTAAAAAAGAAATAAAAGCAAGCTAGCTAACAAGTGAAAAAAGACTTACCCCAAAGTAATGAAAGTTATTCAGAAGCATAGAAAAAGTTGAAGATATAGAGAAGGTAACAGAATTGAATATATAGACATTAAACAAAACACAAAAAAAAAGATTCTGAGAAGTATTATGTGAAAGGAAAGAATAATCCTTGTAAGATTCCTTCTTACTTAAAAAAGAAAAAAAACAAAACAAACTATTTTGCAATTTATCAGCTTTTTTTCAGTAGCAAATATTGATACTGGAAAAAAAAAAAAAAAAAAAAAAAAAAATATCAATCAATCTACTGAGTGGTCAAGATAAAGCCAGATATTGGAACTTAATATTTTCTCACAAAATGAAGTAAAGAATGCAGACAAAATCTAGGGTAACCAATGAGAAAAAATGAATTTATTATTCTAATTTCAGGACTATGAATCAAAATGATTTCAGAACTCTAAGTCAAATTCCTCTGTATGTGTGTACATAGCACACACACACACACACAAAAATCCGACTTCAAAGTCCAAAAATTATTGAGCTAGGACAAAAAAGACTTTTGAGGATGCAAAGAGAGTCATGAATAAAAAAATCCATTACTATTACAAAATGGTGTTAGCAAATAGAAAAAGATTGTAATTAAGATAGGAAGAAAAAAAAAAAGGCAGGATTTAATATTTCTCCTAGATTTGTTCTATAAAGACAAGTATTATTATAATGATAGGTAGGTGCATCAATAAGTCCAGAGCCTAATGATCCCCAAAACATTTTACATAAATATATTTTTTCTCCAATCCTAGTCAATGCACTTAAACCAGAATGAAAAAAAAGATCTACAAGTTATTATTCAATAATTGCAGAATCAATGGCAAAGGAGAAAAGTATTTAATGAACACATCTAGCATTTTGTTGCCCTCCCAAAGATGGATAGACATTCTCATTGATACCTCAAGATATAAAAACTTGAAATTAATGATATATATATATATATATATATATATATATATATATATATATATATATATATATATATATATATATATATATATATAAAATTAAAAATCATATGTATAAGAGAGGTGTCACAATTATAGTATTAGTAGCAACCATTATCCCCTCCCTTTCTACTGTGTTCTAAAACTGCATTTCGTTTCTCCTCTCTAGCTACCTTCCCCCTCCCCTCCGATCATATCTGTCACACTTCTAGCATCAGTAGCAGTTAAGCCAGTGATTGTACTCTTATGATATTTGTCTGCAAAGCAATGCGTCATAGACTAGATCGTTCAAAATCTGCAACATTGTTTAACCAATTTTTGACATTTGTTTTCTTTTGTTGAACTTCCAAGACATCACAAAGTTCTATCACACCATGAAAAATAGGTCAGAAATGAAAAACGTTTTAAATCTCTCTCACCAATGAATGTTTTCAGCCTTTTTTTGTTGGTGTAAAAGAAATAGAGTCTCTCATAGGTCTTGCAACGTTCGTCGTAGGTAGAAAAAGGGCTCAGCTTAACAAAAGAGGTCCCATTTAAATTCTGTTGTTGTCGTCACGTAAGTGTGACAGAAAATTTAAAACCCACCCTCGATCAATGTTAACAATGGTGCATGAATACACAGAAACAAGATAATTCATCACAGAAAAACAGAAGTGAAAGCAACAAATTATATTGTTGTTATTGCTTTACTTCATAAATATCTACAGGGCGTCAATGTGACGTCCAACCCGGAACAACTTCGCTAAGCTGTACCAAAAAACAAAGGCTATCCAAACGATTACACAACTAGTTTATTACGCACAACTGCAAATTGATCAGGACTCAAGATTTGATAATTATTTTTAGATCACGATCACCACAAGTAAGAAAATATTTTTTGAAATGACAGTTATGAAATAGCAAGAATCAAAATTATCATTTTTGTCATCAATAATTCATGTAAGAAAAAAACAAAAAACTGATAGTCGTTGGGGAGCGAGGAGGAAAACCAAAGCAAGTTAGTTGATTTATAAACGAACAAACAAAAAATTGGAATGGAGAACAGTAATGGGGTCCCTACAGGAATGCGCCCTTTAATTCGAGATCTAAGCGTAATATCCGTTCTTCTCACGTCAACAAATCAATTTCAATTTTAAACATTATTATGATTGTAAGTTAATCGCTTCCTTCATGGATTTTAATTAAAAATTTCTTTCAATTGACAAAAGTTGCAATGAATCTTATTCATTGTCACTGAATAGGAAACCACGCGACAGAGCATTCCCGTTTTCAATACTAAACGTAATAATTTTCATTGTTTTTCTTTCATTAATTCTAATTTCTTTTCATTTGTGCGCTGTTTTTAACAAAAGTGAGCGATGGTGGGAAGCTTTATAATTAACATCTTCCCTACACTGTGTCAAATACCATCATGTTTAAAACTGAAAATAGAAAATCAAGGTTCCTCGAAAATTGTGGAAAAAAAAATTCGATCACCATCTTTACTGTTAGAAATAAATTGAAACTTAGGAGATACAACAATTTGGAAACAATTCAACTCTTAGTTGTAAAGACCATGGTCTACACTAGCGTTTCCCAAACTTTTTCGAGCTACTGACCCCCTTTTAGAGAATATATTTAATCAGTACTCAAAATATAGTCGGTCAAAAATGATACATTGAAAATTTGATTGACTTCCAGTGTCCCCCAGAGTGTGGTAGCGCCCACTTTTTGGATTACTGGTCCACACAAACAACAATAGTAAAAGTGATGTTTACGAACTAAAACCGGATACAAAAAATCTAGAAGTATAGATGCCTTGGGTCATACAAGAAGCCGAGAGCTTGTGAGAAAACAAGAAAAAAAAAAGTATAATTTGGGCTAAATCTCCAGATAACTATTTAAAAAAAAACAAAACAAAAACATCAGATAACCTTTATTCCATTTTTGGAAAATCCCTCGATTTATGCAAGGGAAACGGATTTTAGATGGAGTTTCAGACAGAGAAGGCATGAACTAAAACATCGAATCCTTTCAGAAAAAAAAAACTCATCCTAAACTATTTTCAGGATAGAAATGGATTTATATCAGTAACAAATGAGTAAATAAATAAGATACAGTATCAATCGTTTGTTGGGGTTGTGTCCCACTCATTGAGTATCCAACTTTTACTCGGGTGGCTCATTCATATCACACCATTTGGAAAAAAAAACTTCTCAAATGGCGTTAAAAAGGGTAGTAGACTGACCGTAAAACGGTCATTCTCGTATTGACTATCAACTTTGCTAATAACGGCTTATAGGCTCTACAAGACCAATAATTAATTCCCGTCTAATCCAAAATATTTGCTTGCTTTTTCGTGAAGTAGAATAGAAAAAGACAAGCTCGTCTAGCAGACCATTACTGTAGTTGCGAGTTCGACCCTCACTGCACGCCTCCGCATTGTAGCCTTTTTTTTTTCTTTCTCCACTTTAGCAGGTGATAACATGGACTTTTTGTTCCCGGTATAATTCAATCAATTCAGCAATGACAATAGCGCAAAAATATCTTCCTAGCATTTTTTTCTATAACTACATATCAACATTTACACCACGTACCCAGTCGGGACACGTCGGTCGAGAATTTATCAACCTCAATATTGATGATACAATCAATTGTGCACGTGTACATTGGTTATATCACGGTCTCAATATACTCGATAAACATTTACAAAGGAATACGCAGATACGCAAGAGAATTCTATGAAAAAATTGAAATAAGAAAATGAAAGGAACGGACTATAATATCCTTAATTCTTCCTGAATCCGGGTTTCTAAAAATTCGATCCTACGTCGTGAAGAGTTGGAGATTCAAGTAGTGACGAGTCTTGGCTACAATAGAAAAAATAATGCCCCATCATTGTCTCCTCCAACCCACAAACCAAATAAACACATTGACATGTGTGTATATGTAATCAAAAACCCATCTCCATTGTACAGGTCAAGGACTAAAATGGTCTCATTTACAAGTGTTCATCATCATCTCCGGGTGATATATTATCTACTACCCTCTTCTCGGTTTACACAAGAGTTTTTGTTTTTTTTTTGTTTTTACAATGATGGATCAACAATTCCGTAGCCTGACACATAGCTATAAGCTGAATTTTGATCAGAGATTTCAATTGTATATTTTAATGTTCGGTGTGATTAATGGCGAAGATTTGGAATATTCTCATTCCTTGTATGATGTCGAAAAATAAGTAAAATAAACGTTTTTTTGTTGTCTTTTTCATCATTAGGCTACAGAATTATACAAATACCAACATAGATGGAAAAATCCATCTCATTGTAGGCTTCAAAACATCATGTATACATCTTTTTGCCCCAAGTAGGGGATTCAGAAAATCGATTACCGATTCTTTAAGAAGTTTGAGCGCGTCTCCTATCCTTTTTTTTCCTTTCAATCTGGTGTTGAAAACATCAGGGGGACAAAAAGGAACGTAAGAACCAAATGTTAATCCACCATTAATAGAAAAAGAGAAGGAATTAAAAAACAAATGCAAGCGGTTGTAAAAAGAAAATTTGTTTACCAGAAAAAAGATAGGAAAAAGTTTGACCGGGTCAAATTTCATGTCTGACATTTGAATAAAAATTCAGAAATTACCGTTCTTCGTTTTTTTTGTTTGTTTGTTTGTGTGTGTGTGTTTTTTTGTAAGAATGAGAGACGCGAATGAAGTTTTATTTATTTTATTTATTAGTAAACATTTATTCAAAACTGTCCCAAATTATAACGTAATAAAACTGTCTTTACACGAGGCCGTGCTGACGTATGCTTAGAGCCTAAGGTCAGAAAGAGATGAAACCCGATTGGTTGATCCTTGCTTGATTTACACATAATTCTCTATGGGTAGTGGAGGGGGAGGGGTCGAATCCAATTCCGATGTACCATCCCAAAATAGGCAACTATTTAGAACTAGCAATGTCAATTTACGTATTTATGAACAAACCCGTAAATGAATAGGATTCCTGGCACACTCACATCTGTATGCACCATTATTTTACTTTTGCAGGGGGGGGGGGGGGGGCTAAGAGGGGACGATTTAGTAGTTCATCCACTGCATTTCTATTAATGATACAACCAGTCAGAAATTAGTGTACCAGCGCAATGGGTTTATATATTTGAAAAAAACTTTTTTAAAAATTAATGTAGTGACAAAATTAAACAATCTTATTTTACAAAGTTCAGTTACATGTTGGTACATGTCACTAAAATTGGCTATTTTGTGCTACTGCATTTCGTTCAATTCATGTTAGACTACTCTTTTTTTGTTCAGTGTTTTTCAAGTTTTTACTATTGACACATTGTGCAAATACTCAATTTTTTTTTTTTACTGATCCTATTTTCTTCAAGATTTTCTGATTTTTTAAAGATGTCGTTTAAAACTTCCATGTAGGCAATTAGATTATCTTAATTTCATCATTGATCTTCCAATGGATTATTGTACAATTTTACTCCTCAAAAATAAGTTTAAAAAAAAAAAAAGTTGTTTCAAATTACTATCAGAAACAAGGAAATTCATTCACATCTATAACTACTATCATTTCAAAAAAGTCAAAAACAAACAGACATATCTATTAGCCAGTTCATTTCTATAAGTCATGTACACCTGATTTAAAATCTTTTTTATTTCACACAATAAAACCATTGTTATAGGTTTAAAATTGGGGAATCTTTGGGGTTTTGAGGGGAAAAAAAATCCTTGCAAGGTCATGTTAAATGCGTCCCAAAAGTTGTGTAATCTAGATTGACAGTCAAGTCATGTATTGCATTATATCAAATATGAGGAAAAATTTCCCTAAAACATTGTATCGAGCGTTTCCAGAGTAATGTCCGTGTAATAAAAACGGTTACTCTTAGTGAAAGTCTCTACAACATGATGATTTAATCAAAACTATTTTTACAAGACTTGTTACAGAAATAATACCGATTTTTGTAAAAATTGATTATACTAAGGGCAGTCCGCTAACAGGCCTGTCCGATAAATCTCACCAAATGTTAGAGTGTGCCCCTCAAATGACTAGGACTGCTTTTAAAAGGACTAACAACTAAACAAGTTCACAAACCCCAGACATATTTTTGTGAACTCTCGGGTCCAGGTAGGGAACTCCTGCACTAAATGTTGGAGGGAAGAGCCGAGCCCCTCTCCACAATATCGAGCTATGCCCCTGCTTTTGCAACAGGTAGCTTTCTTTCTATGAATTCATGGCTACATAGAGGTTTTAATGAGAATGGATGCATTCTAAATATTTATGTGTACAAATATATCAGTTTCATTGCACAAATTTCAAGATGAATTTTTTTTACCCATTTCTAGGGATTAATACTGATCGTTTGTTTCTGAAGATGTATTTACTTTCATATATGCCGCAAAGTGACTGTTTCAAAGCATTTTAGGCTCAAAAGTCATGAAATATAATTCTCCAGTTAATAAAGAAACTTGTTCTTCTCAAGAGTGCATCCAAGAGCTTTGAAGATTCTCAAATTGATGTGGGGATTTTAATTTTTGTGGAAGGTAGGACAATACGTTGTAATCTTACTGCCAAACCACACAATATTTCACGTTTGTCCACAGGATATCTTCAAGAGTTCTCAATGAATTTCAATGACATTTTGGGGAAGAGACGAAAATGGGCTATAGGAGAACTCATTAAATTTCGGAATGGATCCATGCACAGTTATTTCCCCTGACAATGACAAAGGAATGTGCTTACTGAGTGATAACTAGTTTTAAAATGATTGAATAGCATCAAAATTATGCCAAGAGTATCTAGATATTATTAAACCTCTCAGAAAAGCTTTCAACCTTTTAAAAAAAAAAAAATTTATAGAAGGGGTCTGGAGAAGTGCTTGATGTCCATTTTCATATCTGTAGACAAAATGGTATGGTTAGGAGTGCTGGGACACATGTATAAAAAGGCATAGAAGCCTTTGCCACCTTTGATGGCTATGGTCGATCAATTGAATAGATTCTCAGCATCTGAACTGGTTGGATATACCTAAAAAGTGAGATTAAAGACCTAATGTTCTCTTTTTTTATTATTAGAAAAATAGGAAATGAATAAAAAGCACCGAAAAATTTGAAGTGCAATTCTCAATGGCCTTTAACCATCTTTATAGAGTGAAGTGAAAAAAAAATAAAAAATAAAAAAAAATAAAAAGGACTGTCTGAAATGAAAAATTCTAAGCCAGCCACTTAATGTAGGT
Source organism: Thysanoteuthis rhombus (assembly GCA_963457665.1). Lineage (NCBI taxonomy): Eukaryota > Metazoa > Mollusca > Cephalopoda > Oegopsida > Thysanoteuthidae > Thysanoteuthis > Thysanoteuthis major. The sequence goes on along the minus strand of OY735217.1, from coordinate 29,614,079 downwards.
CTTTGAACAAACTTCAGAACAGAATTATCTGATTGTTCGAATCTTATGCCTTTTTGTGACTTCAAGTAGAGATATTTATTCAATAAAAAGGCTACACTTAGAAAAAGGAACAATATGAAACTAGGTAAGTAAAAAGCATAGTAGTTTACCTAGCTACTACAAAAAGAGGAACATACAGTGGTCCCCTCTTATCTTTCACTTTCCATGGCCAAACCCAGAAATATACTTACAAGTCTTATTCAATAATGGTCCCAAAGAGCAAGAGTAGTAATGCAGGCAATTTGGATATGTCAAAGAGAAGCTGTTAAGTGCTTCCTTCAAGTGAAAAGGTGAAAGTTCTCAACAAGTAAAGAAATGCTGAGGTTGCTAAGATATACAGCAAGAACAGATCTTCTATCTATCACATAATTTATCTCTGCCAATGAAAAGTGCCATGTATTTAGTCACATTTTTTCTGTCTTTCCACACAAAGATTTTCAATGAAATCAATTTCCATTAAATTTTCAAGAATTATGGGCAATGGGCCAAGTAAGATACGGTTAAATATGGGGGTGGATCCAAGATCTGTCCACATGATATCTTGAAAAGTTTTGACTCTCAATGAAATTTCTTCAAGTCCACACTACATGATATCTTTACAAGTTCACAATGAATTTTAAATTTGATAGAAGAGTGCACAATGGGCAACAGAAAAAGTGATAAAATCTCGGGACAGATCCATACACAATTAGCTCCCCTACCTCAGTTTATTTGCAAAAGACAATGACATTGACAGAGGTATGCACTCTGAATGCTTCCGAGTTTATTTCAGTATACTGTCATAATTGTTTTATTTTATTAGTTGTGATTTGAACTTCATCATAGGTATGTATGTATAGGAAAGGAAAGTGTATGTAGGGGTCAGTAATATCCATGGTTCTGGCATTGTCTGAGGCTCTTGGAACATAACCCAACAACTAAAAAGAGGGGGTATAAGTGAAAAAATTCAAAACCAAAAAGCCTATTCAGATCACCTGTAAAAGCAGGTGCAGTGTGGTCTCATTAGAAAGGTGAGAAATGAAATCACCAAATGATATGTTCAGATGATGAGTTCTTGACTCTCTCACTTGACGAGAATTTGACACCTAAAATCCTCAACTATCTGACTTCGGCACAACTGAATATTTAGTGTAATTTCAATTTTGTAAATAAGAAAGGTATTAAACCTTACCATTTCATTTAGTGAGAACTAAAACAGTCATTTCATAAAATAATGTGCATTGTGTTGTTCACACAGGTTGGAAACATGATTTTAATATCATTAAATGTTTTCTCACAAATACTATAGAAAATGAACTAAAGTTTAAATAATTGAAATAGTATATGGTTCACTGATTTCTTGAATATTCTTTAAGTATTGATCACAGCTATTATTTTGCAGAAGACTAGCTCAAGGTAAAGAATATATGTTCAACCAAGGTGTTTGGTTCAACTACTTCACCAAAAGAGCCAGTTGTCAACCACACAATGCAATTGTCACTTTCATTCAAACATTACCCTATAGACTATTCTGGAGAACCAAAAAATTCTAAAGACAAACTTTTAAATAGAATGAATAAATATATCTTGAGAAAAAAAATGATATGTTAATTATTTGAAAGATTTAAAACTTGGAAGAAAAAAAAATATGAACACCTGTTAGACTAGACATTAGTTCATTTTTTGCTTCTTTGAATAATAAATCAGCCATCAGACAGACAGCAAACGATATAAGATTGTTTTTTAGAAATCACAGAAATTTAGACAACCTAAGTGGATGATTGAAAAAACAACAAAACTATACATGAGGGGCATCAGAGTTTCAACTATTGCTCATATATCCCAGCCCAATACAGTGAAATTCATACAAGTCATATAGTAAAACCAAATACGTTTTAATTCTTAAAATTACCATGTGTATATTTTCTGGATTTAGTTAAAATGTGGTTTCAAGTTCAAACTACATGGAATACACTTGATTCACTAATAATAGCTTTGAAAATAGTACAGCTACTAGTGAAAGCAAGTACTACAACTCATTTACTTCCAAATAAAGAAAATTAATAGCAATAAAATGTAATCATGTTCATTACATTTGAGTATCTACTGGTGACGTCACTTTGAGTATATAGTGAATTTGGTAGCAATAATGTTCAATTCATAAATGTTTTTTACAACTCTTTAAAAATAGAAATAATTGCGCTATAGGAAAGGTTCAGTTTCCCAAGGAAGACAAAAAAAAAAAGATTCGGAATTTTACAGCGAATTTATTGCTCAGTCAATATTTGTAACGCATGGGAAATGTTTGGAAACAGGTTTTTACAACAAATTCCACAAAACAACAGCACAAACATAACAGTTGAGTAACACGGTGATGAAGAAACGTAAACGAGCGAATGAATGAATGAGGAATGAATGAAAAAGGAAAAAAGAGAGAGTGGGGGTAGATATGGCACCATTTCGGAGAAAAAGCAGCAGTAATAGTGGCAGGATGCGTAGTAGAGCTGTCAGATCGATAATCAGGCCGGCACAATTTTGTACTTTAAACCACATCTGCTACTACTGGGAACAGAAAGAGAGAAAGCACGAACTCATTCATGTGTGTGGGGACGATACTTGTCAATTTCCATTCCCATGGTAGAAAGGCTCGTGAAAATGCATTCGGTCGTTCACCAAATGATGACCCCAAATCGTAAAGGTATTGAAACGTACAGAATTCTTATACCGATTTTCAAGGCAGGCAGGCCCTCCCCGAGTTAAACACAATATTTTTCTATCCCAATCTGGACTTGTGTTGTACTACTACAAATCTAAGATTAGTGATAAATGTGAATTCTGCGAATTACGAGGAATAAATTAATTCCGTCCAGTCTGTTTTCTTGCCGTAAAAAAAATGTTTACTTTCATTTTTGCCAACTAAAACAAAAATGAAGAGTGCAAATTTCTCAGATTTAAAAAGGTGTCATAGGTAACATTCATAACTTTGAAAATAGTAGGGAAAAAAATCAGAAAAAATTCAAACTACAACGAAGAGAGAAAAAAAGAAGAAATGATTCTGTAAGACAGGGAAATAGAATGTTACTACTGCTGCGATAGAAGAAATTCTTTAATCGAGAAAAAGTAGCATGAATTGAGGAATTTTATCATCACCTGTTTTAACCTATATAATTTGTATACTGCTACTTATGGAAATTATTCCTTTTTTTTTCTTAATTTTTGTTCCCTTCAGTGAAATTTACCCTCGATACCAAAAATACGGTCACATTATTTATTGTAATTTAATGGATGGAAAAGTAAAAACCATATTTTCATTTATTTGTTTTGTTTGACCCCCATTGTTAAAAATACGGAAATTTCTTTGAAGCACTAGAAAAAAAATCCAAGGAAAATAAAACGCATTTGTACAATTTATGACGTCCTCTAAAAAGAATGGTTGAAAAAGTGAATGAATCGAAAATACTGCTTGAGTTTTCCGAAGAGAGCAACATAAATTGTAATGATGGGTTGGTGTTGGCTGTTCAATTAGGTTAGATGTGAAAGAAAAAGTAGAAGAAAGATGATGGAGCGAGAAGTAGGAAATGTCATGGTGCCAGAGAATGAGGAAAACGAAAGACAGCCGAAAAAGAGGAAAAGAACACAAGGTGTGTGTTTTATGGATGCGTGTATATGCACTTGCGCACAGTGTATACATACTAGAGTGCGTATGTATGTGTATATGAAATAAATAAGTTGGATGATGTGCGCCTGCATCTTCTCCGCCTCCTTCTGTTAGAAGTGCAGGGCCGTGAGTAGAAGGAATAGTTGAAAATAGCACAGGGGAAAGGAGAAGGAGGAAGACAGATGTAGAACATGACCCAATTACACACGGGGTTAGGGTAAGGTTGGATGGATGGTTCTGTAAATGTACGTACGTGTGTATGTAATGTAGGCTACATACAACAAACCAATGTCAACAGCAGCAAAGAATTTCAGCCTTAAACAAACAAAAAAGTTAGAAAACGGGTGGGGAGGGGGCGGTAAGAAAAAAAATCACAGGGAAAAGGTCCCTAAAAAGAGAAAAGGGACAGAAGGCCAAGGGCCAGCTGATAAGGTGAAAAAAGAAAGTGGAATGGTATATTGGCAATGTGGCAGATTTGGAAAAAGGACATTTTCCCCCCCTTTTTCTGTATAATTCTATCTTCACCCCTAAACGGTACTTTTTACAGAAGTCAAAAAAAAAACCCCCAAAAAACAGTTCTCCCATTGAGTAAATCAACATGAAGGTAGCACAACAAACTTGAAATAAATAAATTAATTATAAGTAGAACCCATCAGCCCAAAAGCTATAAGTGTATATGAAAGTGCACTGTTGTAGCATCTACTTTACTACACTGCTTATTTCTGCTAGGTGCGCGCACATCTTTTAGGTACGCGATGTTTCACCAATATTTCTGGAACGTAGTGTACAATAACAAAAACTACGTAAATATGCCGGGGATGATGAAGAAGGGGAGAAAAAAGACGATCGGAGATAAACTCTGGTGGTCGGCTATAAAGAGTCCAGAAGCAGTGGTTGCTGTGTGTTGCATCGCTTATTCTTGGAATAAGAAAGTTAGAAGAGATGAGGATGATGATAAAGAAGGTGAAAAAGAAATAAGGAAATAGAAAGATATGAAATGACCTAGTTTCTTGTGTTACGGCCAACCAGAAGCTGAGAGAGCTCACTTAGAGAATGGCAGTTATGGTAAAAATGTGCCAACTGAGTCCTAAAAGACATGTGTACTGTCCTTGGTCTTTTCCTTTACACAATTTAGGGAACTTTGGGGGTGAACGAATAGGGACAACGGGAATAATAAAACGAATGATGATATAACACCAGGAAGGAAACAGAACAAAAACCTTCTTAATGTTGTTGAAGAAAAAACAAGGAAAATGTTTTAGATCACAACTATGAATTATTCAATGAATGTTAAATATAATAAAACAGAGCAATCAAAAATGGATCAAGGCTAATGAATTAGGGGTTTAAATATTTTTCGAAGTCATATGCCTATGAGTCATTTAATAATAATATATATATATATATATATATATATATATATATATATATATATACTAACACATAAATATATATGATAGTTAAAAATGGATAAAATCGACCACAAATACATTGAATTGGAATGGATGTAGAAAGGTAGGTATGTAGGTGTGGGTAGGTACGAACAGTGAGTAGTAGAAGTACTATAGGATCTGTGCGTGCATGTGTGTGCGTATGGTTTGTCCCCATTTACTGGCATCATCTGACAAGGATGAAGATGACGACGACAACAACAACGATAATGACGACTGCGATAACGGATAGTGGGGGCACGGGCGGCGGAGGGTAGCAAGAAGGAAGAAAGACCATTCTTGAGAAGGAAGGAAGAAAGGAAGAAAAGAGAGAAGTGTGTGAGTCATGCTAAAAAAAACTGGAAATAATTTCAAGTATTATTCGTACCAAGCCGAAAAATTACTTGAAAGTAACGTTTCAATTTTTACGTACAAGTTCAATCAAAACAAAAGAAAAAGAGAGATTCTTTATTGAAGCTGATTTGCATAGATGAAGGTGTGTCACTATTTGAAATGAAGTGTATATCACTTAATTTGAAAAAAGTTAGTTATGTAGTGGTGGTAATGTAGTAATAGTGAAAGGAGAACTAGTATTAACAGAGGTAGGGGTCATCATATCGCAATACGCACACACCTACCAACCTACTTAGAACCTTAACTAGAAACCAGTTTGAATGCAAGCGATAATAGAGGGATTTTATACTCCTTACCTACGGTTCATTAAGGTGCTCGATTTCAAGATGTTAAAATTGTACCACCCACGGAAAAAATAATGTTGAAGATAACTATGGTTAGTGAGGTAGTAAATGAAGTGGATTCCATTTCAATGTGCACCGTAAGTACCAAAATAGTGACGCTAACTCGGATCAACTTCGGACGTTAAAGCAAGATTTTTTTTCTATTTCTATTCATTTTTTTATTAGATGAAGTATTGCCAATCATTATGATCAGTTTTTAGGTATAAGGATTACGTTTCATCTTCTGCCAAGTTCTCGTAGCTCAGCTGGTAAGAGCAGCTGGTTCGTTTAACTAGGCCTCCAGAGAGGCAGAAAGGATGCGATTCCGAATCTCATAGTGCTTTATCCTTTATTTCTGATCGGCGATGTTTACTCACCGATGATAGCCAAAGTAAAGTGGGGAAAAAAATTAAATGAAAGGAAATACTTGAAAAATTTATAATGGAAGACAAAAATGATCTTACCAGCATAGATGAACGAAATATTGCAATGAAAATATGATGATAAGGATAGGAGAAGAAGGAAAGAAAAAGAATAAGCAAGAAAGAATGAAGATCTCAGAGACTAGAAGATGGGGGGAAACGCTAATATAAAGAGGGGAGAAAATGGACCAAATCAAGCAGTACAAATCTTGACTATTTTACTCAAGTCCCCCATGAAGAATTTCTGGCTAACTTAGTACCAATCCATCCATCCACCCTCATCTTCATCACTACTACTACTACTTACTAGTAGTGACCTAGTTTAGGGGTAATGAGTGACAGACTTTCTACTGACCGTGATGCTAGTGACCCCAACCTACAATCACCACAGCAACGCAAGTGAGTACTAACTCTAATAGGTACAACATTACCTACATTTACATGCACACAAACATACCCAGAATAAAGATATAAACTATACACATCACACATACACTAAACATATTGTATATATAGCTCTCTATACATACTCATCGGTTATCATTCTGATCAAACTATTTCCAATATCTTCAAGAAATTTATCAACTTGATTCTATTTTCAAACACAGGTGAATATATAAGAGGAACAGACAATTCGCAAGGAATAAGAATCTTATAAAATCTGATAACAAGGCTTCCACATCCATACAGAGAAATGGAATTTAAATAATGATTCAAAGATCTAATAGGCCAAAAGAAAAAAAAAATCTCCGGGTAGCAGCACTACCAGCCATTATCAAAAACAGGGGACCCTCCCCTAAATATTAACAATTTATGAACGAGAAGCCAAAGTTGACAATTTTTTGCAAGCTCTGAAAATTTAAAAAAATATGGAAAAAAAAATCCTGAAATATCAAGAATTGTAAGTAAAATAAATAATACCTGTTTTAACCATTTCAAATTGAAATCAAGATAATATAGCTGCGTAGAAAGAACAACAGACTTATTTTAGTCTGAAGCTTGGTTATAGCATCAATATTATTACCAAATTCCATTTTTAATGCCATTTGCCAAATCTAAATGTTCAGGGTGGATGATTAAGTCCAAAAAAAATATCAAAGCCCGGCTTTAATTTATTCTGTTTCACTTTTTTCACTTACATTGTTCAAATAAATAAATAAAAACATGGGCGTAATAATGATGTGGAAGGTAGCGAGGGTGGGGGAATAAGGATGATGACCAACCCGGGGTAGATTCTCTGTGAAATTTGTACTTTACCATTTTCAATTAGGAAAGAACCACCTAGGATATCCGATAATTAGGAGAGAGAAAGTGGGAAATCCTGAAAAAAAATATTTAATTTGTCCAAGACAATTATCAATAAGGGTATTACGGGTATTTTGAAGCCTACAATTAATGTAATTTAAAACGTTGGAAGCTCATGGTAATCATAAAAATACCAGGCCTCACCCTAATACGTAGCAATTAGCATTAAGGCAGAAATTTGTCTACATTAACGAATTCTTTGCCAATTTAGAAGGTGCTGGCTACAGAAATATTTATTTTATGCAGTCTGCAATAAAAAGATAAAATTCAAGGTATTTCAGACTTGGAATGAACGAAAAACAAGTGGAACCATTAATTTTGAGATTACCCTGTATTCACTTTTACATGTTTCGAGAACCACGTAGCGAAATAATATAATATAAACAAGCAGTACACTTCTTGCTCGAAGACTCGCATTAACCAATTTCTTGTATATAATAACTTCAAAGACTTTGTTTACAAATCCTTAAAAGTCAACAGAAAATAAATTACTTTGAAAAATAGACAAACAAGAGAAATAAACAGAGAGAAAACGGTAAAAAATAAAAGAAAAGACTGTTTTCGCTAGCTTTTTTTTTTCAAACGAAATCGAGCGTCGTTGGCAAAGCCACCCCTTTTTAAAGACATCCACAAAGAGGAAAACAATATAACACAGGTGGGATTTTACAAAAAACAAAGACAAACAGATATCTAAATTTTGAAAATAATAATTTAAAGTCTTTTTTTCGACTTTTTTCAATCAATGGCTGCTGCTACCCTGATATTAGTATTACTTCTCCTACCCCGAACAGGCCAATCTACCCAAGGCATATGGACCGTACAGGGACAAAAGCGTTTGAAAAAAAACACCAACCTGAAGGGTAGATTAAACAAAAAAAAATCACACAGATGATCAGGGTAGTAAAGACGAAGCTACTTACTTCTTTCGACCACTCTTCGACTGGAACGGGTGCCTTGGAAGCAGTCCCCACACCAACCGATTCCATCTCGGGTGAAGCTGCCATTGCAAAGAGCAGCAGCAGTGGAAGAAGAAGGAGGAGGAGGGACGCGAGGGGAAAAGGAGCAGGTATCAAAACACACAGAGGTGAAGTAAGAGGAGGAAGAGAAAAAAACTACCTCATTAAACTGAAGAGGGAGAGGCCACAGGGTAGCAGCAGCAGTAGCGGCTATGGTGGGCAGTGCATTTCATGATGGAAAAAGAGAGGGAAAACACTAGAATTGGGGAGAGAGAAAATCACGAGAGAAAACAGGGTGTGCCGTGGACATTCAGAGAGGAAGAGGGTGTTGTTATTATTATTATCGCTGCTGATGCTGGTCTCTTTTCCCTCTTGTGCACCGCTACTAATCTCTACTACTACTACTCGTCAGATCACGACGATGGTGATTATGATGTTAATGGTGATCATAATGATGACGATGTGTTTCATCTCTTTTTGTACTTGTTTCTTCTTCCCTTTTTCAAAGAAGACAATAGCGCTGCATACGCTCTGTGCATGCGTGTGCGTGCACACACGCACATACTCCCACATATACATATACAAATATAAACATATGCACATATATGCATACGTGTATGCAGATATATTTATGTATATATAAATATATACAGATATAAATATATATACATGTATAAATACATACTTATATATAAATATATATTTATATATATAAATATATATACATATATAAATACATACATAAATATGCATAAAAATATTTATACATATATAGATATATACATAAATATGCATATATATATGTATATATATATATGTGTGTGGGTGTGCATATATATATATATATATATATATATACATACATACATATTATTGTACAATATCTATGTCCACTAATCGAAATTATGAGTCCTCCTACTTGTAAAATTGAAAATATTGTGCACACTGGATATCATCAGATATTTACAAACTACCACCATCCGCTAAGCATTATTTTATTTAGTGAATGCTTAAATTATTCTTCTGTTTGATATGTATACTTCCAAGAAATTAAGTTTTGGTAATCTATACACCTATACTAAGCTTTGCTCAATGAGGCACAAGGCCACAAGAATGGGTTACTTGGTAAGGATCAAATACAATGAAATAGTAATGGTCTGCAAAATTAGTATGGCAACACCACTCCACACGCACACACACACATATATAGGTATTTCAACAAATCTGTAGCCTAATGATGAGAAACGCATTCATTTTTCAACATATTCTCCTTCTTTGTCAATGCACCTAACCCAACGCTTCTCCGTTAATCACATAGATCGAATGTTACCATGTGAGAGCTCCAGAACAAAATTTGCATTGGCTTGTTATCTACAACTGGAATTGCTTTTAATATGTATTTTTATGAACAAACCAGTCTTATATATAAAACTATCTTATAGATATATCTGTTTCATGGATTACATATATATGAGTTAGTGTGAGTCTACGGCGGGAGAAAGAGAGAGATAAATACAAAAATTATTACTTACCAGCTCTTTCCTTACCAGCTCTTTCTATGGTTTTTATGCTTATATAACCCTTGTTTTTAAGATATCATTGATGATTTTTCTAACAATGTCTCCTCTAGCCTTCGAGTAGAAATAACAATTTTCCTTTTATCAGGAGAGTTATGCTTGATATACCTCTCCCCACCTTCTACATTCAGTTTCTAACCCTGAAGATATTGCAAGAATCCTGATCAGTTTCATGGAAATACATTACAAATTTGCACAAATACACACAATACAACTGAAATATATTAGTAATAACAAAAAAAGATAGGATTTGTCTCCAGATGAAAAAAAGAATATATATATATATATATATATATATATATATATATATATATAAATAGTAGGTTGTGGATTCGCTACTCAAACTAGCTCATGTTTTGCTACTCTGAAACAACTCAACTCCATGAGTAAAATGTTGTATGTATCGAGCACTCTATGAAATAAATCCAATACATTTCAGAAGTGGCTTTGTATTACTGATGTATAATTATATTATGTTATACTGCTAGCCTGATTTGTACCACATATTCTCTGTGTGTGTATATATATATATATATATATATATATATATATATCAAGAGAGAGGTGAACCAGCAGAGATTGATAGATATGAACCACTTGAGATGGAAAGCTATGAACCAGTTGAGATAGATTGATAGTTCTGCACATTGATAAACAGATATATAGCAATGTGATAGTGAGGTAAATTCTTTTCTTCCCTTGTATAAAATAACTGGCTCTATTTGTCACTGTGTCTCCTCGTTTAAACATTGGTGCAGTTTGACCAATTTTGGCCCATACACTCAATGGACTCAAGGGAATGTTCTAAAATGATGAGTTTTGAGAAAATAAATTTAAGGGTTTTAGAGGGGGTAATCTATTTTTCAATGTATCTATGATGCCAAACTGAACCCTTATTTTCCATTAAATATACATATTTATACTAGCTAGAAACTGCCCAATGACAGTTTTCAGCTAGAAGGTTGATATGAACTTGGATTAAGGAAAAGAGGAAGGGGGTTGATTACCTGTTTTCTCAGGTTGACCTTTCAAAGCCATCTCTATTGCTGTATTGTACTCATATGCACTCACACTTATTCATATTTAGCTTTTCTATTGTACAGGTATCATATAAGAAGCTTTGGATTTGGGGGATTGTTTTTTTTATGTGTACCCCTCCATTGCATGGTGAGGGTCAGGATATTCTCTGAAGTCCTTGTTTACCAAGATACAACCAGGCATTTATTTTGAACACTAAAATAGTAAGCCAAGCATTAACTTTAAAGTGTCTATTGACCAAGAGAAAGAGAGAGAGAGAGAGATGGGATAATATACTGATTGGCCCTTGTCAAGGTTGGCAACAGAGGTAACTGTTTTTTGCTGTGACTGCCTGAGCAGATAAGTTAGTTAGGTAAGATTCCTTGTCCAAGTACTCATTTGCCTACTCTCTCTGTCAACTATCATGGCACACCAGTAACATGACATTTTGTCAAGATATTTAGCAGTGGGATAGAGAAATTGATTTCATGACTCCCCCCCCCCAAGAGATATGAAGTGAACTCAAGCTTCCACACAGTTTGCCGATTCTGTTTCCAGTGATTGTAATCATCATAACACCCCGTAACTGCACGAAGTATCAGCTGAAATTTACAGCATTAGACAATTGACCAGGAGGCATAGGTGTCTGCTACCATTTTACCTGGGAGGGGCAAGTCTGCTGCCATTTTTACCCGGGAGAGGCAAAAAGGATATATTCTAGGGGGGGGGGTGTATCTGGGTATTGGTTGTCAGGTAAGGGACTGGGGAATGCCTAAGCTGGGACTCATCCTAAGCTGTCATTGTTTATAGTGATCCTTTAATCTAATGGGGTTCAACTTCCATCCTCACGCCTTCAGTGAGAAGGCCAGATCCAGGGGAGGGCAAATTACCCCCATTTTCGCCCCCCCCTTCATCAGATGTCCATGCAAGGAGGTCAACGTTTTATTCACAATCATTTAGTTCAAGTTCTACCATCATATTAATGAAGACATTAGGATGTGTTTATTGTTCAAGTTCTAATGCTGGATGGTGCAGGGCAAAAAAAATCAGAATCAGTAAGCCAAGTTTGAGTTTTGGCAAAGGCTACTCACGTTCACCTCTCTGGACTAATGCCCTTGAAAAAAGGTAAATAGCCGAGAAGTCAGACCCCTTTAGCCCTTTGAGGCAGCCCAACAAAGAAAAAATAGAAAGTGAAATTTTAAATATGCGACATTCAAGAAGTTGATAGAGAGGTGGGTGTCACAATTTTGTGTAGCTCAGAGACCAGTGAATGGTTCTTGGATGAGAATTGGAAAAGATAAGCAAATATATTCTTGTAAATTTGTAGGATCCTTTCTCCCTTCACTCTTCCCACTCTCTCTTTATCTATGTATCTATGTATCTATGTATCTTTCTATCTATCTATCTATCTATCTATCTCAGTCTGATCATGTTGACTATTCATCAGAGTGAGTTGAAGGTTTGACATATCTTATTAGTAAATCCTACCAATGATATCATTCACTCATTATATGAACAGTTAGTATAGAACAATAAACAACCCATCAGCAAGTAATTTGTTCTTCGATTAGTTTTATTTTTTAATCAGTTAGGACTGTAGGAATGTGTGTGTAGATGTGTGAATTCTCAGGCCTCTAAGTTGATTTTGGGGAGTTCTAGGATGCTGATCTCTGTTCAGTAAGATATACAGACATTCCTTAACAATAATGGAGCCATTGTAATGGTGGGGGAAAAAACCAAGGGAAGTCCTCTCTTCACTTGGCTGAGACAACAATGGATGGAAAACAATACAAGTAAATTGTATTCACTTTGAGAGTAGATATTTATACCAAGTACTTATTGCTGATTTTCCAAACACTGCACTCAAGCATTTAAAGATGGCTACTCTTACTACTCTTGGTTTCATAAACTCAATTGTATTGCTCTTTATCAAGCATCAGTCTCAACAATGTTAAACTGTTAGCCATTTGACTTGCGTTTCAAATACGACATTTACTGACTAGTTAACTATTCTGTAAACTCTCAAGCTCGTGATTCCCAAACCTTCCTGAATCACGACACCCTTACTGTATAAGGATTTGTTCAAGGCGCTCCAAGTCAGAATATACTAAACAATTGCATTCACATTCATTTGTCTCTGCCCCTGGTTTATGTTGTATCATCCCTTTCACAATATGTTTGATAAAAACTTTTCCATTTGTTATGAAAAGAAGGATTGCAACAATACCTAATTTGAATAAAGTTTTAAATCTTCATCATTGAGCTACTAGTACTATCAAAATTTTGGATCCCATGTCACCTCTAGGGGCTAGTGGCTCCATGAGACACTGCAGTGCACACTTTGGGGATCACTACCTTAAATAACGTTTTAGCATGAGGTATTGATTGTAGCAATAGCAATTATATTAATAAAATATTAATTGTAATGAACAAATTACACACATGAAGTATTCATAGTATAAAAGTATTGATAGTGATTAAATGATTAGATAAAGGAAATATTAATTGTAATAAAGTATTGGTAACGATGAATTAATTGTACTAATGAAGTATAGATAGCAGCAGTAATGATTACTTAAATGAGGTATTGATAGTACTAGTAATAATTGTGTTAATGAAGTTTTGATAGTAATAAGGTTATTGTACTAACAAAGTATTGAGAGTAGCAGTAATAATTCCATTAATGAAGTATTGATCATAACAAAGTATTAAGAAAAATTAAGTGATTACATTATTCAAGTATTGATAGTGATGAAGTAATTACATTAATGGGGTAATTGTAGAGGGAACATTAATGATATTAATCCACTGATGGAATTGACACACTACTGTTGTCCATAGTTTTGCCAGAATTTCTGGGATGAGATGTTGTTAATATTCTACATTGATTCATTCGAACCATGTTTGTAATTTTTATTGTTTTTTTAGAAAAAATGTGACATAATAATCCCTGTAGAATGAAGTCAAAATAGTAGATACAGGAAAATATTGGAGAATCGGACGATTGGAATCAAATTGTTTAGTCAGTTGATCAAGCATAGATACCAACACTATATGATAGCCGCTAATTAGGAAAGAACAGACATTATATTTAAGGCTTCAAAAATCAGTATCTCTGCATCCTCACAGATAAAAGTACTGATAAAACATGTCTGGTTCTTTGGAAGTCATCTGTTCAATCCCTGGATGAGGTAGTGCAGAAATATACACCAACTCAGTGTAAAGACAGATCAGCATCCTAAGGAAGAATTAACAATTATGAGTTCAGAAATTCCCAAGGAAAGAGACCTGATATGACAAGTATAGAAATGAGAGCAGAATATTGTTTTTTGCCGAAAAAAAACCAAAAAAACAACACTGTTTTCTTGATTGGCAAGAAAGGTGCTAATGACAATCCAAGGACCATGAAAAAGTCCAACCTGATGAATCTCTGTGAGTCTGACATCACCATATCAAGGCAAACACTTCAGCATACACTATAAAAAGTGGCTTCTATGCTTGTAGACCAAGAAAGACTCCAATAGTCCAACCAAAACACATCAAAGCTGATATCTTTATAAAGCTCAGCTTTTGGTTATTCCATGATCAGATGGAACAAAAATAGAGCCTTTGGGATACAGGGATGTTTGGCAAAACAAAAAAAAGAAAAATTACCTCAACTCAAAGAACATTGTAGTCAAGGTCAAATGTGGGGTTGTAGGAATGTAATGCTCTGGGATGCTTTGTAGCTAATGGGCCAGGCAACCATGTACAAGTGAATGACACCATGAAAAAAGAACAATATATCAAGACCGGGGGGGGGGGGTAAAACATCAAGCAGTCTGCAGGAAAACTTGACCTTGGCTGGGGATTGATTGATCTTCCAACACAACAATGATTTGAAACATACAGCCAAGGTGGTTAAGAATTGATTCATTAATAACAATGTTAACATTTTAGAGTGGTCCAGACCTGATCCCTATCGGGAATTGTCTGAAGGAGTTCGAAGCCAGAGTGATAGCAAGAAAGCCTTCCAACATCAAGGACCTGGATACCTCCGCATAAGTAAAAAGAAGTGGTCAAAAATACAAGGGTTGAGTTGCCAAAAAGCTTACAAGAAGCATTTGGAAGCTGTAATAGCAAAACAAGGACTTTGCATTGATTACTAAGAATGGATATGATTAATTTTGGGTATGGAATTTTTTTTGTATCTATAGATAAAGATTAGACTGATAATATTTTTCTTGCATACCTTGCTTCATACAGCTGTTTGTCACCTTCTTATATCATTACCAATGAGAACAAAAATGAAATATTTCTCCAAAATAAAAATTTTAAATACATCAGATTTAGCAAAGGTTTAAATAATTTTGAGCACATGTACATATCTGTGTGTGTGTGCGTGTGTATGTGTATGTGCGTGTATATATATATATATATATATATATATATGTGTGTGTATATACATACACACACACACACACACACACACACACATATATATATATATATATATATATATATATATATATATATATATATATATATATATATATATGTGTGTGTGTGCGTGTGGCATGTACCAACATGTAACTTGACTTTGTAAAAATGAAATTGTCCAATTTTGCAACTTCATTAATATTCTTTCGCCTACTTTATGTTAAAATATTCTTTTTCAATATTTTTCAACCCTTTACTATTATATTAACACATTGTGTAGGTGTACATTTTTCTAATTGGTTCTGGGTGGATTTGAACTGCCAATCTCTTGATTACAATATGAACACACAAACCAATCGTTCTCACAGACATGTATACCAGAAATAGGTAGTTTTAGAACATAAATCATTTGAGCCTGTTGAGATCTTTTTCATTTCAAACACTAAAGTTCTTGTTATATGCTTAAAAATTTGACAAATTTTATAAACTTGTTTTTGTTTAAAAAGAAACATTTGCAAGGTCAAAATGAGTGTATATGAAAAGTTTAGTGTAATTCACTTCTACGGGTTAGGTGCGCATTGCAAATTTGAAGCAAAAATTTCATAAAAATTTGTATCTAGAATTTTTTAATGCAGTTTTGAGTCAGTCTAATTGAAAAAGTTACTCACAATAGAGGCCTCAACAAGATGACGTAAATTTTATTGAAACCAGTCAAGTTTTACAAAAGCTATTAAAAAATTTAAGTTGTTGATTTATGTAAAAATTAAACTAAAGCTGCCTAATAATGCCATAAAGACATATGTTTGTTTTTATGCTTTTTATAGACTCCTAAATGGTTGCTCTCTACAAGCTGAAAATTTGTGTACAAGCACACCTTGACCAAAGGATTAACATAATATTGGTAGCGCTAATGTCTGATGACCTCTGAAGGTCAATTCGGGTTCAGATCAGTTTTGGCATTTTCAAATCTTACAGAGGCTGCAATATCCCAAAAGCTTCAAATTCTTGAAGAAGAGTAATCTAATCCCAAGATGAATATAGGATAGGTGACAATGACCTATGGTGACCTCTAAAGGTCAATTTAAAGTTATGTCAGTTTTGGAGGAGTCAGGTCAATTTTAGCATTGCCAAATCTAAAGTAAGCAGCACTCTGAAGTAAAGTTGTGTGTAGTTGACCAAAGGATGAACACAGGACAGGTGGGGCTGACTTCTGGCGACCTCTAATGGTCAATTTAAGGTCAGATCAATTTTGGTAAGTATTTTCAAATCTATCTGAGATGGCTGCACCATATGGACCTTACATTTATGTACTTGACATCAGTATGAAGATAAAATTGGTGTCAATAACCTCTGATGACTTTGAACTGACTTCTGAATAAAATTCAGAATTAAATTTTGGTATTGTCGAATCTAACACAGACAGCTGCACACTATGGCCAGCAAATTTGTGTACAGGGGTAACTTGACTTGATGATGGACGTAGGGTAGATAGCTCTGATCTCTGGTGACCTCTGAAGGTCAATTTGATGTCAGGTCAATCATGGCATTTTCAAAATAGGTCAATTTTGGCCTTTTCAAATCTAACAGAGATGGATTCAGCCCTACGGGTGCCAAATTTATGTCCAAGGGTAACTTGACCATAGAATCAACATAGATTAGATGGCACTGACCTCTGGCAACCCCTTAAGGTCAATTCAAGATCAGGTCAAATTTGACATATTCGACCCACCTGAAGGATTCCGGTCCCTATTTTTAGAGGCTCAGTGTTGGAATTTACTAGATGTCTTCGTCTTGGTCACTTTTTTCCTCAGATAACGCTGGTTATTGTAGCTAGTATACACATACATACGCATACACACACATACACATACAAATATATATATTTGTGTGTGTGCGTGTGGTTGTGTCGTGGCATCACTTCGGTTCGGGACACGAATATACTGGTTCAGCATTTGATGTTATTCATTTTATTTCATATATCCTTCAAGTCATACACAAATTAATGTATTTTTTGCTCGTTTAATTTATATTTATTCTGAGATAAATGATTTTAGGCTGAGTAATTAATCATCTTTCATTTTACTGAATTACAAATATGCGCGAACGAATAAAACGAGTAAATGGACGAACAAACATGGCAGTTGAATAATGGATATTTTTCTCATATGTCATCGCATCTACATGACATCAATAAAATTAGATTGCAATGCAGTACTGCCTCCAATGGGTTCCTTTCCATACATTATACCATATCATTTTAGAGATCATCTGCATGTATTTGTTTGTTTGTTTCGACCCTTTGCCATGAATTCTCGAAGGGGTTCAGCAATTCAGTCGGCTATCACAGCCCCTCTTGTTGCCTTCTAACTCGTCTGACGATATATTGTTGTTATCTGCTGAAAATCCCTCGACTGATCAATAGGATTTGGGTGAATTGCATCATTACCTTACCCAATGTTACGACCCATAATTCCTTTAATACGATACACCAGACACCATCTCCAGACATACGACCCCACAAAGTGACGACATCTTCTGTGCTTAACTGTTGCTCTAATGCAGTGCGCAAGGAACTTCTCACTTACCCATCTTTGAATGTACCTCCAACTATCAGACCCTAAGATGTTAAATTTTGATTCCTCACTCCATATCGCTTCAGACCATTCTTCCAAGTTCCAATGCTTGTGACCAATTGGAAGCCATGATTGCTTTACTCTCCACTGCTTTTGGATTGCCACTTCTATTTCTAAATCACATTCATCAATTTTTGGCTAACATTATTTTTTCGTTTCTACAGCAGACATTTTCTTACTGCTCATTGAAAACCAGTGAATGTACCTAGATATTCGTATGGTGCTTTCCGGTTGTCCAGATTTAGGTCTCTCCACCAGTTACATTGTACATCTTTATGGCATTGTAAGTACTACCCTTCAAACAACCAACTTAAATTAAGCTTTGTTGCACGATCTTCACCCTAGTTTCCGGTGACAAACTACTTTTTTTTGCCCATCGCAATAACCTCACTTTTAGTAGAAAAAAAAAAAAGAAATAAATAATTTCACTTCATTACCGGCAAATAAAGAGTAAAAGTTAATTTTGAACGGTGTCCCCGAGCGACGATGATGTCTTCAACAAAATATTATTTGAAGAGAAAGTTCATGTAAATTTTTTCCCACCGAAACATTCGATCGTTATTCAAATGAAAAGAGTATACAATGTATTTGAATTTTATAAATGATGTCATAGTCAAAAGATTGAATAAAATTATTATTATTATAAAGTTAGTCGCCAAACTAAGTGACGCCACTGTAATAGTATCTATTAAAATAGAGACTTTTTTCAGCATCTATCATATTTCTTTGTTAGTTACTGAAGCTCAAGTTTCATACGGTACAACGCAAAATGAGAGTAAATATGTGAGGAAGACTTTTTCTAAACCTTTTTGATTAGTAATACACGAAAAATAGTACCACTGATAATAAATGATAATCATAATACACGTCTATAAAACGCAGCGTGTATCCATATATATATTCTTAGTGGAATAATTTCCAATGGATGCAGAGACACTACACCCTGATCCGTATGTACTCGATTCCCCACAAAAGTAAGATGTGACATAAGGTCGTTTTTAATGTGGGGTTCTGTTCACAGAAAAGCTAAAAAAATTGCTCTGTTGCGAAGGCTTCAGGGCAAGTCTGACCCATCCCCTTATTGCGATGGGAAGGTGCTGCCACGGGGTATACTACTCCTCCGAGACTGGGCGGAATTATTTTTTGAGGCCCCAGGAAGAATCCTAGGCCTCTTGCAATTAGCAATACTGAGCTACAGTAAGCCATTAAGTATGTCCTGGGAACAGATTATACACTCTGATACTAAGCAGAAGTGCCAGGAAGCGTCACTTTGATTCTAGATTGAGCTTATAGATCACCCTGATTCTATACTGGGGAGTGACCGTCTGATCTTGGGCGGAGCGCTGAGATACCCTGATTCTAGGTAGGAGTGCCGATTTATGTGTTAGAAAAAATCCTGTCATTTTTGACGGGTACTATGCAAGTTATAAAATAATAATCATAATCATAATTGTAAATTTTTGAAAAAGACATCAAGAATATTTGCTTCAGTCCAAGCTGTAAAAATTACAAAATTTCCATTCATCTTCAGTTTCTGGTAATCTCAATATTGCCCCGGCCCGGCATCTCAACCTCTCCCACAACCATACACAAAGATGAATAAATAAAGAAATGAAGTAAACGATAAAAGAGATGTCTGTTTGGCGAATTGAACGGTTCAAACACTACAGTTTGTATTTATTCCCCCTAAATTAAGTGACGACACGATTCACGGGGCGATACTCAAATGTTTGGGGAATTCGACTATGAAAAAAAAAAAAAAATACTTACCCCAATATCTAGTTTCCAATGTCTCCTTCGAATAAGTCCTTTCTTCATTCACTCTGGCTCTCAAAGGTTACGGCTCACAAAACTGTATTGGTCAAAGTCTGTTCCATATTCGGTTTTGTTAGTATGTATGCTACGCTTTCTGATTATTATCAATTTATTCTTTGATATCTTCTCACATCAATAAAACACGTTGATTTATGTTTTAACATGTTCTTGAGTTCTATTGCTCCTTTCCCCCTTTGATGTTTCACTGCGCACTAAATAGGTACAGAAGGCGAGGAATAATTTGCTGTCCACTGGATTCAAAGCATAGAATCTCGCGGCAATAAAATTTCAAATTTTCCTTATACCTTTCATCCTTTCTCGTCTCATTCCCCACCCACCCTTGTAATAAAATGGACACGGGTAAGAATGGAAGAGGGTACTTACGCTTGAATGGGAGCTAAATGGATTCAATCTTCACTATAACTGTCATTCATTCATTACCCTCCTCACAAGTCTGATGCCTATAAATTGATTTATATCAGTTGACCGTAGAAGATATACAGATAGCGAAAGTAATCAATAATGATAACAACAAATATATTAATTTCATTTGCCATCGTCTGTTATTATAGTTGCTAGAGATACATTACGTCAGTAATAAATTACCTTGATAAAATCATATAATTACAGAGATATGTATGCAAGAGTAATGATGAGATCTTAGTTGTCAAGATTTGAGGAATTTCATCGGGTCTAGCTGGTTATCATTATCATTACTCTTATTCTAACCAGTTATACGCAAAATCTTCGTTTGCGGAACCAAGCCATTCATATGTAATGCTAGGCAATGAATTGAAAAAAAAATGGGTGATGTAAATGAAATTGCCGAAACAATTTCAAACTGATTGAGATATTAATTCTTTTATGAGGAAAAACTATTGGGGAAGTCATCCTGCTGCCTGGTCCAAAAGCATATTGTAGGGGAATATGTATATAGGACAATCCTGTTCATGTCTCCTCCCCAAATACAATCAAATTAGAAAGCATCAATCCCTGGAGAGCCCCAACCATGAAGAAATTGAGCCTGTTTCCTGGGGATCCGTCTTCAAGGTAGCACCTCTCCATTGCACTGAGTACGCTTAGGTGTACCTCCAGGGTCCCATGCAAAAGCTAGTGGGACTGGGCAATGTTTAACTTCACTCACACCAACGCGTGTAGAGGCCTGTATTAAAGCTGGCTTTTTAGGGAGGCAAATAAATACAATCTCTACAGTGAAAGGGCACTACATTGATGCGGTGGAAGGAGATGAGGGTTGAAACAAGCCGAAGATAAGCCACTCACAAATAGCTATTCTTGATCTACTCGGATTAAAATAAATCTGTTACAAGGTGAGATACTTTTATCAGAATTTTTAGAGGTATTTGCACAACCATGCACCCCTTTTTTTTCTACCCATATCTATCACATCAGGTCATTAACGAGATCAACTTGAGACGCAACGTGGCCAGGAAAAGAGACGTCTTTACCAGAAAGATATTGCCACCTGTTTCTGAAATTAAAATACAGTTGATACGGTCAGTGAAAGAGCTAATGTGTCTTCCAGAACACCAGTTGCAGCTGTCCCCATACTATGACGAACTGGCCGGGGTAAAAACAGATTTGTTAAGAGTTTCAACTCTCATTAAATCAACCAAAGCCAGTGAAAGAATTTAAAAGAAAACAACATATTTTGTCCTTATAATGAATTATGCTTGGTCCGTAAGTGATTGCACGGCAGTGTAATTATGTATTTGCGCCTTTTCGTGGTTAGTAAGCTAGTCATAAAGACAACTATTAATGTAGTAAGTTCGACCGCCACTTCGTACAGTGCACATGGGGTCTTGTGCCAGACAAGCTAGGTAAAATCCTGAACGATATAGGCCGCTCTTTGCGTAGTAGTGGTTATCAAGCTAGTCTCGGAAACCATTACTACTGTAGTGAGTTCGACCTCAGTGGGTTCCCCACTCTGATGACCTCGTACCAGACGAAGCTGAAGTTAGTAAATGCCTTCATGGGTGTTTCCCCGTGGATTAATGGTTGGCAAGCTAGTCTCAAAGACAAATACAAATGTAGTGTGTTCAATTCACCCTTGATACCTTAGATAGGTGACTTTAGAAAAGCTTAGTAAGTCCCTACACAATATGGGCGCCTCCCAATGATAGTGGTTGTCGAATTAGTCTCGATGAGCGTTACTACTGTACTAAGCTCAATGACACTGTTAACCTCTCTCCAATGGCCTTGTGCAAGACGAAGGTAGGCGTAGTGAATTCTTATACCATAATAATACACGAGCGTCTCGCCATTGTGTAGTAGTTATCAATTTAATCGTCGAACGTTGCACTCGATCACACTGGGTGTCCTACTCTAATGACCTTGTGCCAGACTCAGATGAGCTCAACAATAGAAGAACTTGACAAAGATTCTATCAATAGAAAAGCCATATGTCCTATTTTCTTGATTGAAATACTGTAATGAAGAAACTTTCCATTTTTTTGAAGTTTTTTTTTTTCGTTATTATTCTGGTGATGATAGCCTGAGCCGTTACATCCAACGGATCTACCCCCCCCTCTTTCTCTCTGTGTGTGTCTCTCTCTGTGTCTCTCTCTGCTCTTCAAATCCAGTGATAATGGCGGATATGGCTGCCACGCTGGCTGACCAGTCTTGTCCGCGAGTAGCATCGATGTTGGCAGTTCGGGCAGATGAAGTCGTCACCTGTCTAAGGTTGATCTTGAGCGTTGGCGTGGTGGGCTCTTAGGCGTTCTTGAAACTGGTCGATGCAGCGGCTTTGAAAGCACCTCACACAAGCGTGGCAAATCTTGCGCCGCTCTGAACGATCTTGAACTAGCCTCTCTCTCCGGTGTCAGTGGGAATGCCATACGCACTGAGTTGAGATTTCAAAAGAGAGATTTCTTCCGGTTACAATGCACACCATAACTTTGTTTTTTCAAAAAGGCATAAGAGTCTAACAACATATGTTATACTCACACATTAATATCTGCATATTTAACAGCAACAACAACAAAAAAAAAAAAAACGAAAGAAGGATTGTTCAAACTATTGATCTCATTCTTATTTTGTCGTTTTTGTTCTTACTACAGCGTTTTTTTTTTCTTACAGAAAATGGTGACCCCAAGAAAAGAAAAGCTCTCTTTTGGAATGATTAAAACTCATTTAAAAAATTACTGAGGGATTGAATGCATTTTGATTCAAGAAAATACGCTAACCTGGGGTTAACTGCTCAACGTAAAATAACGAACGCTACTGCTTCTTTTCTAATTTTCAAATCTTCCTAAATTGTAAATTTGTAGATCTTTTCTTCTCTGATTTTTCTTTAAAACTGATTTGAATTCTTAAGTAGATTAATCGACATCTTTCGTTGATTTCCCAAGTGTGAATTGTAAGCCTAAGGGTCACCTTTTTCCTCTTTTTTTTTTTTTTTTTTTGTACCTGGGCAACGAAATAATTGCATTTATTTACATATGTGTATGTGACTTAGTGCGTTTCCATCAGAGCTTGGAGAGGCTGAAAATGATTCCGCGGAACATCCATGAATCACGATTCTGGGGAGGTAGAGAAGGGAAGAAAAGACTTAGTCGTGTTGTTATTTAATACGTTTACTTCTTATCGGAGTTGAAATTTGAATTTTGATTTATTCGAGAGAATCTATCTTTTAAAACCACATTTGTAAGACCATATTTGCATTAGTTTTGCAACAATTTTTTAAAATTTCGTTTATGGCTGTGGATGCATTAATCACAACAGTGACATAATTTTGTGAGCATGTATTTGCATATGTACGTTACTTACTCTGGCATTTGTGACTTCGTGGCCAGTCGTTTGAACGCTTTTTTTTTCTCGGGAAATCCTGAGGTTAACAATACTTTGTTAATTGTTCGTGCAGTATTTCCCCGGTATTAGCAGTTTTTAATGTCTTCTTTCAATTTTTGTGGCTTGTCGCATCTTCAAAGCGCTTCATATCCACGAGATAATTTGTGTATATATATATATATATATATATATATATCATCATCATCAGTTTTTTAACGCCCGTCGTTGGCCATAGACCTTTCCCAGGATTGCCACACTTCTCTATCGTGGGCGTCGGAGAGCCAGTATTTTCTAGATTTGTCCACTTCATCTCTCCATCTTGTATTTTGTCGGCCTCAATTTCGCATGTGATCTCTGGGGATCCCTGTTGTGAGTCGTGATGTCCATCGATTGTCTGTCATTCTAGCAACATGGCCTACCCATTGCCATTTAAGTTTTCTAATGGATTCTATGATGTCACTGACTCCCGTTTTATATATATATATATATATATATATATATATATATATATATATATATATAAGCGGAGTCAAACATCTGCTCTTGTATGTTTTAAACGAATAACTCTAGTCCCTGTTCTCTTTACTTCAAAGGAAGGATTTAATTTTCAATTGTTCAAGCGAAAGGAATAGAATCGACATACATATATACATTTTATCTCTTGTAATCTTGTCCAAACTGTATACAGATCAACCCGTATCGAAATCTGAATGCGAGAAAGATACTCCTACATCACAATAAGAATATGATTTACTTACATATCTAGAATAGACAGAATCTGGCCAGGGTGCTTAGGGTGCAGGGAGGGCCTTTAAGTAGGATGAGCACAGCACTATTTCAAAAACTCATGATGAGCAGCCATTTTTTAAAAATGTTTCCCGCATCTACTTGTTAGATCTATCTATCTATCTATCTATCTCAGTCTGGTCATGTTAACGATTCATCAGCGTGAGTTGAAGGTTTGACATATCTTATTAGTAAATCCTACTAATCATTATATGAACAGTTAGTATAGAACAATAAACAACCAATCAGCTAGTAATTTGTTCTTCGATTAGTTTTACTTCATAATCAATAAGGACTGAGGGAATGTGCGTGTAGATCTCCTTTGGATCTATTTCCATCTCTCTCTCTCTCTCTCTCTCTCTCTCTCTCTCTCTCTCTCTCTCTCTCTATCTATCTATCTATCTATCTATCTATCTCTCTCTCTCTCTCTGTGATTATATTCCCAGACGTCTGTCTCTATTTCTATCAATCTCTAGATAAGATATTGGCATGAATTTAAATTTGAAAAAAAATGCACCCCTCGGAAGATTGGCGCTACACTCTCCTTCCGTCTACATTTCCCTTATTTTGGTCCAGTTGGCAAAGCTTTAGGAAAATATCAAATGTGTTGTACTTGCGATCTTTAATAAACCAATAATTTTTGTTCTTATTCATAGATTGCAGTTGGTACCGGCCATGAGGTATGGGCAATGGCCGTCAGAGATTGGTATAAAAATAGCTATAAAAATAGATAAATAAATGATGAATGTATCTCAGAATACTACTGATCACTAGTTAGTTGAGATATGCGATCTTTACACGAAAATTTTTTTTATCGTGAAAGGATCCACGTGGCCAGACGTAACTTTCAGTCGTAGCTCTGCTCTCAACGCCATTCGATAACATCGTCACCCAAGGAAATGTCTACCCTCCTCAAGTAACAGCTCGAAAAAAAACAAAAAACATGCATGAGTAGAAATGAAATCGGTTCCTAGAAGTCCCAGGTTCGCCTGCTACCGCCACAAGTGACTTCGATGTTTACTCTGGTCTTTGAGCAGTTTTCCTTTTAAAATCATTCACGTCGAATTGCAAAGGTTTCGTCTTAGTCTATCAGTTATTGAACGACTGTAGCCATCAAAGGTGGCGAAGGGTTCTATCCCTATCTATGTGTGCGTGTGTTTGTGAGTTAATTTGCTCCTGACGATATCGTTATGTCAGCAGACTTGAATTTTAGCATCAGCACTCCACAAGACCCTTTCTAAAAAAACTTTTTTTAAAAGTTTTTTTTTTTTTGAGTTTTGTGAAATTAAGCTCTTTTGACCTTTCCGGGGCTTTATTTTGACAAGTTCATTAATAACATCAAATAACATCTGAATTCTGGAGAATCTAGATGTTTCTACATCTTTTATTTTCACTATATCTAGATGTTCACCGGTGAAGACGCCAGTGGTGTCAGAAATACAATTTATTCTGACAATATTCATTCTTCGATGGAATTTTCTTTTTCTTTACATGACTCCAAATTTTGACGCTACGGTTGTTCAATTACTGACAGCGACGGCGAGTCTTGTTTAGATTGATTTGATTTTTTTTCAAATCACTCTAACCATGGGAGGAAATTTATCAGCGAATGGATATCGCTGTTTCTGCAACATACAGCGTAAGATTGAAAAAAAAAAAAAATGAAAAGCTGGGAAAATACCTGGGCCTTGTCAGGAAACTAAAACCATTGTAGATCATGAAGGTGACAGTAGTACTCATCATTATCGGCGTGCTCGGGAACAGTCCCTGGAAGCCTTGCAAAGAGATTGGAAGAACTTGAAATCTAGGGAACCGAATCTATTCAAACAACAATATTTCTAAAATCTTCAAAAATACTGAGGAGAGTGCTGGAGTATTGAGGATACTTGCTATCACTTCACCTGCAGTGAAAGCCACCAACTGCCACTGGTATGGAAACTAATGAATACTAGCAGTAATAACGAACTATGTAATCTGCAATATCACAGGTAGGATTTATTAAGCGTAGAGTAATGATTTGCAAGCTAGTCTTACTGGACTATCGTTTCGTGTTGTGAATTCGATCCTCAACAAACTTGACCATGTACCAGACTAAGCAAAGTTTATCAAATATCAAAAAAGGGAATTCTTATTTCAGTTAGTTGGTTAGCTTCTGCTTTTTTGCTTTCGTTTTGTTGTGTGTTGCACATCTGTCAATAATTCATCGTAAATGTTAATGTGATGTAACTAAGTTTATTCAGTTATGTACTCGAGGATTATGATGGGAACTAATTTTTCTGTCCCCTGTAATGATATATCTTGCAAGTTGTACGGAGATCGCATTGCACCCTTCACAGCTAGTGGCTCTATGATACAATAGCGATAAAGATAAGTGGGTGATCAGTATCTGGTGTGCTATATTTCAGGAGCACTCCTCGTGCATTCCTTTTTTTTTGTTTCGTGTGGAGAATTTTTATGTATAAATACGCTGACTTATTTATTTAATAAACTGAAACCGATGTTTGTTTTTTTAAGAACTATGTAATAGTAGTGATTCGTTTTCAAACCTAACGATACTCACTCAGAAGCAAAGATTAAGTCAAGTCAAAGATGGAATTTTCGAAAACCATTAGGCACTTCCGCCCAGACCACACCCGATGTTCATCTTGTTAAACACTCGATACTCCTGGCACAAGACCGATATTTCTCCCTGGAAACTTCTTTCGGTGCTCGCAGTTGGAAATGCAGGTTGCAAAATGGACCACCCAAAGGTTTTTGGCCCCAACGTATTTGATATCTATATGTCGGACATGCCACCAACTCTGTCACACTCTACAGTCACACTGGACTGTATACCTTCACCCTCTGCAGGTCCACTCTTATGCCAGTCTTCGCCACCACCGAGTACGCCGTACCCGTCTGGTCTCAGAGCAACCACGCCAAAGAGCTGGATGCCGTCATCCGCGATACCCCCTGCACTATCTTTGGCTTCATGAGGCCCAAACCAACTTTAATGCCCCTTTCTCCTTGCTGACATTCCCTCCTGACACCAGACGGAAACATCTGGTACTCAAACTAACCACGAAGCTTTTAGTACCAGGCAGTCTTGTAACCTCCATCCCACCCTGCGATCAGATAACTCCACCCAAAGATTGAAAAGAAGCTATTTTCTCTCCTCCGCAGAGAATACCCCCCATCAGATTGTGGCCCCAGTTGTATGATGGACCGGTGGAAATAGCGATGGTCAGCGGTGCCATCCCATCAGTACAAATACATTGCTGAGCTGGCCCTATATCCTCCTGGACTCGACATCGCGCGCAACATATGAGTCAACTTGAACTGCATAAAATCATGATACCTAAAAAAAGAGTTGGCTTAGAGGCCATCAAGGTAGACCTTAGCGCACATCTTGACCCAATGCCCGATTCTGAAACCCCCTAGCGGAGCTGTGGGCCCCAAGGTCACTGGGCGATCTATTGGTTGGCGGGCTTTGACATATGACCCGTTCGAACCCATATATTTGTTGAAAGACAAACGAACAAACGACCTCCACACAATTTTGACACGGGAATATTCTCTTAACACCATCATTGGAAAATTCTGTCCACCAACACGATATTTGGATATTTCACCCGAAGGAGACCGTAGAATGAACCAGTTGGAACATCGTGTTTATAACTCAACAAGGAGTTCAATCAGCTGAAAAACCCTTTGAATGAATCAAATAAATTGAATTATCTGAACGGTCGGAAATAACACGACCGACTTCTTTGCCCTTTTAAAATATTTAAAACAATTATGCCTAAATTCATCTCTTATTTTGCAATTTATGAAAGAGTCATATGCAACAATCATATCAGAAATGAGGACACGATGATCAAAATCGAAGACGCTGAACTGGAGAAAGTACACCACTACATATACCTAGGACAACCAATTTTCATGAAACCCTCAACAACAATAAGAAATCAAGCGAAGAATCACTCTGGGATGGCAAGCCTTCGGCAGAGACAGCTCAACCTTCAAGAACAAGATCCCATTAGTCCTAAAACGAAGGGTATACCACCAATGAATCCTTTCGATAGTCACCTATTGAGCTGGAACATGGAACCTAACCAACGTACACATGAAAGAATCAGGCTCAACCTTACAGGGAGATATCACAAGACAGCACAGTATATCAGAGAGAAAACAGGAGTCCGAGAAAACTTAAATGGCAATGGGGTGGTTGTGTCAGAAGAATGACAGACAACCAATGGACACCACGACTCACGACATGGATCCCCAGAAATCACATGCGCAACCGAGGCCGGTAGAAAACAAGATGGAGAGACGAAAGAGACAAGTTCAAGAATGATTGGCTCCACAACGCCCACGGTAGAGAGATGTGGCGAATCCTGGGGAAAGTTCTTGTCCGATGACGGACGTCAAAAGACTGATGATGATTCATGCATGACAATTGATATCAGTTGCAATTCGTAACCTGTACTATGTATGATTTACTCAAAATCTATGATTTGATTTTTATGATAGAGATTCGGATGGCGCCTAGGGTGAAGGTTGGCTCTTGAAAGGCCTTCGACAGCATTTAGAGAGATTCGTCGGTAGAAATGTCGAAGGTGAACTATTATTTTTAAAACTTTTGTCTTCAAGCCTTTATTGGGGGCCCGGGGAGCTATTCCAAATAGACCCCCTTTAAGTGGCACACCCTGTCGTAATAACTACCATACACAACCATAGCTTAAAAGTAAGCTATTACCACGGACCATTACTATTGTAGTGAGTTTGATTTTTGCTGGATGTTGCACATTTGGCATCATGTACAAAGAAAATGACAGTGTTCAGCAAACAAGAGTTGTGATAAATTTGGTCAAGATTCGGATAACCCAAAATGCTTAATTTTGTATTGAACTTTTTCTTTTCTTACTGTTGCATTCTGATTAATATCTACAAAGCTTAGCTTTGTCTGGTGCAAGGTGCAATAAGCGAGTGCTCAGAAGGATCGAACAGTTTTCCACTAGAAAAGCTTGCTAACCAACGTGGCAAATTGATCGTTCTTTCTACGTTTTCTATGTATTACTATGAAAGACAGCGAAAGCCATTTTAAAACGTGTTTGAACGACGTGTTGTCGATAGTTTTGAGAAAGGTCATTATCCTTCAAATTGTTTTTAGGACGATTGAACTCATTTTTGTTGTTTTCTGTTAACACGACGTTTCTTTCTATCAATTCTACGGCTTTCTTCAGGTGTACTATGCGAATGTGATAGCAGTAAACAGGAAAGAAAAGGAAAACGCCCAAATCCTACGTCATAAGCGTTGCTGTCATTGGAGAGGAAACATTTATGTTTACCACATTCTGATAGTATACCTAAAGAATGGTTCAGCCGAAACGTAGCTTTTGTTGTTGTAACCCCAACGTTCCAGTCGATCCACTCAACGGCTTTCGTCGGGTAAAGGAAAGACAATGTCTCTGTTTTTCCTCTTCTCTTTCTTTCTTTCATTCTTTTTTTTTTTGTAGGAAAAAAAAAGGTTGACAGGTAAGTAGCTAATATACCGACCGGCTCTCATTCTGTGTAGCTCACGTTGCTGGGAATGAGCTGAACTGGTTGTTTTTTTAACAACCATTTCTTTTCTGTGCACAAACTTTTACGTAAAAAGATTGTGCTCCTAAAAAAGGCTTTAGAATGGGTCGACTGGAAGGTCGTGACTTTAACAAAAGCAATTTAAGGAATTAATTCAGTAGTCAGAAGAACAACTCTTGGAATTATTTTAGGAATTTCTTTTAGCCTTTATAAAATACAGTGCTTGGACAATTCGTTGCCGGTAAAATCGTCGCTGAAAAATTGGTAAAGTAAATCATTTAATTGGATAATTCGTCTCCGATATTTGCAATAATTTGTTTACGGTTTTTGGTTCGTATTAGACGTTTAAAATGATCTCATACTTATTAAGCACATTTGAATTTAGTCCCAAGCGTTATATTTATTCAAGAATCCTACCCATCACATTGACCCACCACCCCCTGCAAAATCACCATTTCAGAGAAAAGAGAAAAATACCTAAAACAACAAAGATGAAAATAAAGGAAAAAAAAATAATCAGAAATTTGATGGGTCTACGATATATTGGGGTGTGTGAAATCGTCTATGCAAAGCTAGACTTCACATAAACGAAAATCATGAAAAGTTAAAGAGAATTGGATTACATAAATATTTTCTGAGTAAAAAAAGGGGTAAAGTATATTGATAGACCCAAAATCAATTACATACTAGCTGAACCCCTGGAAATTCCACGTGTGTTGACGACAAAAGTTATCTATTATCCTATGCCTGTGCTCTCCTCTCACCCAACATCAATTAGTTCCAGGAGCGAAAATCTCCCTACCCCTTCGGTAAACTAAGCTAAATATCTTTTCTTATATTTTGCTTCCAATCCAATTAATTGAACTTTCTTTTCTGTCGGCTCTCATCATAACCTCTTATGGGCTTTCCTTTGTGCTATAACTGGAAGTGTAACATTCGAAGATAGAAAAAAACAGAATAATATTATAGATTAACAATTACACGAATTATTAAATATTGATATTTTGATAGTTAGTGTATTATACTTGAGCTTTATTTTTTGTAATTTTAAAAGTTTCTTGCAGTGGCGAATCGTCATATCGACCAATTGACCTCATGACGAATTGACCAAAGACCAATTTATCGGATGCCATTAAGCGCGCACAAATGGACGTCAACAGGTTTTTATTCCAGAGCCGATTACTACGAAGTCATTTTTGAATGGATTTATTCAATATTCCAAAAAAATTAGATTGATATAGTGTTTGTAGCACAACAAATAAACCTGCATTGATATTTATTTAAAAAAGACGTTGTATAAGGAACGGCTACCACTTATTCGCTGAAAATCTGACCTGTCCTCAAAATTCCCGCTCCAGTGTCGGAATAATCGACCGATACAGAATTGTTGTGTTGAGACCGGCAGAAAATCCACGAGGAGCACTCCTCTCCGCGTTCAGCCATTCCTGGTTGCAGATGTTCGTCTTGGGAAAGATAACGTTCACACCATAAGTGACCCTTGAGCCACATACTCTTCCCACCTCTTTTTTTTATCTATTCTCTTTCAGTCTGTTTCTCTCTCTCCTTATTGATTTGTATTTTGGGGTAGGGCTTCGAGTTGTGACCTCTTGAACTTTTTTTTCACGTATTTTGTTTCTGCGTATATTTTTTTCCCTCCCGGTCATTATCATAGTACCCAGAGAGAGAGAGAGAGAGAGAGAGAGAGAGAGAGAGAGAGAGAGAGAGAGAGAGAGAGAGAGAGAGAGAGAGAGAGAGAGAGAGAGAGAATGAACACTTTCAATTTTCATTTCTAGAGAGAAGGCAATAAAGCCTATTAACGCCCATGCGTTGTAAATTGAGACCAATTTGATTTTTATTTAAAAGTTGTATAGTACTCGTCAAAAAAATAGTAATATAATTTACGTACGTGTCGGCATTTCTGTCTATGATCGTGGGTCCAGGAGCGCTCTGCTAAGGATGTAAGTGTCGCTCCCAGGCCAAGGATCAGAATGTAATACATGTACGTTCATTAAAAAATGGTAATCACAGACATATATATATATATATATATATATATATATATATATATATATATATATATATATATATATATATATATATATATATATATATTATTTTTGAAGGTTGTGTTATCTATGCAAGAGGAGTGCTTGATATCAGTAGTCGAGCAAATGATAATAGATGTAGACAGGGGAATCAGTGCTTCATGGTGTCATCAAGTTTCTCGCAGATGCAATCTTCAGACCATTGTGAAACCATGAACTGTTTCCTCTATCTATCAATCAATCTATCTCTCAATATATATACATAAAATGGTGTAGTGAAGGATGTTGTGTACTCGATATTACGGTGAAAAACCTTTACACTACGCCTCCCACGCTAACTAACAGAATATCTCTTGTGATATGGGAAAATTTGATGACTAAATATTTTTTCATCTCCCCAAGAGGGCAAAATAGACTCGAAGTTAGATTTAAAGTCGGGCCCCACTCGCGTATGTGTAGACAAAGACAAAAGTGGCCAGTGCCATAAAGGCACCAGGACATCTCCCCTCTTTCCACATATAGTGCAATGAGTAGGTGCTGCCCCGGGGTTGGAATCCACAAGACCCAGCTTCCCTCACTCATACGATTGATCTCAACAAAAAAATGATTAAGCACTGAATTTTGCCATTTTTTGTTTCGCTCTGTACACAATGCGTTAAAAATCAGGGTTGGATTGTCAGTGGTCGGGAATTAACGAACTGATAGAAAAGAGCAATGAATAATGAGAAGAGATGTACTATAATAATGATGAGATTCATATTTTGTGGATTTCACAGATTTTTCCAAACAACTAAAGAAAGGGAAAATCGTGATACGTCAATTTTTCCTTGGATTGGTTGTCAACTGGATAAAACATTTGAAATTCGGCGTTTACGTTGTTTTAAAACTGATCAGTAATTGATTCACTCCATAGTTAGTACCGTCGTTCGCTCAGACACAGGAACGCTGCTTGATCAATGGGAATATAGACTGTCATATGTCCATTTTGGGGGTGGTTAAACAAAACCCTCACTGCCAACGTATTTAAGTACCAGACAGTGGCCCACTGTAAAAATTGTAAAGGAGAAAAGGCGTTTGTTCTAAATGAGAGACAAGCATTTATATTCAAAGGATTTTTGTTGAGCAACTACGAAATTGTATGTTTTTTTAAAACTCTATTTTTAGCCACATCCTACGACATTTGGCAGTTTTCAAGGGTACATGGTCTGTCCGAAAAGTATGAAGCCGTTTTGAATATCTCGAAAGCCGATTGCACGGCTTTGTGGGACCTTATTTCGCATGTGTGGACACTGTCCCGTGAGGTTACTCAGTTGGCAGTGAGATGTTAATGAGTGAGATTGTGTAATATGTGATTGTCGTATACTCAATGACCGAGTCTGTCCATTATTCACGTCTCGCGTGCAGTTTTTCCCCCAAATATACTCAGAAACGATGCGCGTCAAAAAAAAAAAAAAAAAAAAAAACTAAAACAAGCTCTTCTTCTGTTTGGGAACTAGGATTCAAAACTTAATTAACATCTGATTTAGCCCAGTGAATAATGTCTTTTTTCTTACCCCCCCCATCATAACGTACCGATGGTGCACGCCTAGCTCAACAGTATTAAATGTTCGAAAACAGAAAAACACCTGAAGTGTTTCTCAGTCTTGACGATGACCAGAAGCACGGTCGAAAGCGCTTGGGTGCAAACATTTGGGTAATACTTATATCCATTTGATTTAGCCATGCACTATCTTGTGCATGAACCAGAAAAGATAACTAAAAGATCCTTTGTATATATACATTCGCATGTATAATATAATTGATCCCTTTCATAGGGAGGCTGGTAAAGTGATCCTTCTCATCAACCAATGGCTGACAACACGTTCCAAGCCGCCACTCTTCCCATGCTTGTGAGGGATCCGTTACCAGATATGCGCTAAATTACAACAAAACGAACTTTTAAGGACGGGGTTCTTAACCCGTTTTAAAGTCCGATACCCCCAGGACACCGGTCATTATGTCCTCGTACCCCTTCTCCCAACCATCTAGATAATCATCATCATCTGTTCTTTTTAAAACGTTTAAGTTTACAGGAGTACTTTTTTTTCAATTTCATGTCTAACCTTTGAAAGAATAAGATTAGATTAGAACCACCAGTATAGTAAAAGGAGTGAGCACTAATGATCATCAACTTTGACAAACAACAGAAGATTACTTGCAACAAACTCTTTTTCATCAGTGTGCTTCGTTCAAATCTCTGCAACAAACTAAAAGATGTTCATCGTGTTCCTATTTATCTGTGCCCATACGTGGACACAGGGTTACAACCACTGGTCAAGGGAAAGAGTAATAAACCTTTCCGATTTCCCCCATCACGTCTCAAAGCCCCAGAATTTGCTTCCCATACCTCAGGCGCGGGGGGGGGGGATACGCCTGGCGAAGGACCCCTGTTTTAGGCATAAGTATAACAATAATCATGATCTAGTTTTCAAAGGAA
This sequence comes from Thysanoteuthis rhombus, assembly GCA_963457665.1. Classification (NCBI taxonomy): domain Eukaryota; kingdom Metazoa; phylum Mollusca; class Cephalopoda; order Oegopsida; family Thysanoteuthidae; genus Thysanoteuthis; species Thysanoteuthis major. Next base: position 29,579,416 of record OY735217.1, on the reverse strand, counting down.
TGCCTTCAAGAATTCATGTGATGGGACAGATTAGGCGATAATGCAATTAAAAATTTAAGAATCTATATGAGTGATCTATATATTCAACATTGCAAATAGAATAAAGTAATCAATGAGTTCCTTTGAATGAACAATAACTTCATTGATAAAATAAACTCGTTTCTTTGTATTTACTAGTTTCCCTAAATTATGGTGGTTTGTGTTCGGACATCCCCTCTTTTAGACTGCATTTGGGGGATTCAATTGATGAAATTTAGCTGGTTGGGGTTGAATTGACTAAACTTGTTTTTTTTTTAATGGCCATTCTAAGAGGAAATGATGTTGAAGTGATCTCATCAAAGATAATTACAAGTACTAGACCGACTGCATTTGAGATGAGCCTTTTCTCCTTGTTAAAAATCAGTTGTTCACTTCTGAATAACAGTTTTTATTTATGAGCCTATGCCAATTACAAATCCTCTAATATCTCGGTCCTCATTTATCATTATCTTATTTTCGACTAGTATTCCTTTCTTCTTAGTTCCATTTTCTGGCCTTTCCTTCGGGAATCAAAGTGTAGTATCTGTTCCACGGCATAGACCGAGGCGCAAGTACTGACACTTGCCCGTCGAATGGGCCGGAGATTGTGGTGTGGTTGGCATTAAAGACCGAGTGCGCCGGTGCAAGCTTAAGCCAATGAGGATTTACTGAGGCTGCGCTTTGCTACGCGCATCGAGGAACCTTTGGACTCGTCCTTGGGCCCTCCTATTATTACTCGGCCCAGCTGCAGGGGGTCAGTTTCCCCGCGGCAGCACTGCTCCATTGCACTTAAAGGAGCAGGTCCCCTGGTGGACGCTTTCGTGACGGAGGTTACTTTAGCTTCTACGGTCGCTCGGCAATCGAAGTCGCGTCGGCTGGAGCCATTTTTGGAAGGGGTTACCTATTCTTCCCACGTTAAGCCCGACCTTGTGTCAAATTCCGCTGTGGTGGGACAGTAGATAAATAGATTCCTTCTTAGTCCTAGTTTCTTTTCATCGGTTGCTATATTCCGAGGATAGGAAACATGTCATGTTCAAAATGAAGACTAAAAATGACCAAAAAAAGCTGTAAGAGAATTAGAATGACTTATAAAAGTTAGAAACACTAAAAACAAAGAGAATTTATAAAAAGAGTAGCATTGGGTTAGGCAGTGAGAGGGGTTAAAAACTGGATAAATTGGCTCCATTTGATTTGAATTAAATGCTCCATGACAGGCATCACATCTCTCAGCTAACTGTGCTTGAGTTTAGAGAATTGAGAATAGCTGCCTCCTCCATTGCCACTAGGCATCTATCCAACGGATTATCATTCCAAGCATTTTGAATTTAGTATCAGTTATAAACGATTCTGTAATAGGGAAACTATAATTCGTGCTTGTACCGAACTTGTACATCATCACAAGGGGATCGTTGGGAAAAAGGTTATTGTTGTAATTGGATCATAATTTGATTAAATATTTACCGATTTCTGTTGTAAATATCATCCTTCGTATCACTATTGAAAAACAAAATTTCATACGTAACAACCTTACTGAAGTAAAATAATAATAATAATAATAATAATAATAATAATAATAATAATGATAATAATAATAATGATAATAATAAAAATGATGATGATGATGATAATAATAATAAGAACAACAACAACAACAACGTTGTCTTCACAGGCGACATCCATATCCTTCGCAAAGCTCTGTCCAAGTAAATATTTCCTGTTATATAACTATGTGCGGTCTCCTGTGTAGCCTCCTGTATTGGTCATGTATTGTCCCCACCCCTTCCGTATACTAAAAAAATGCCACTGCTTTCTAAGTCATAATATTGTTGCCTGTCCTAAGTTTCAAGCTGAAACTTGGTGTGTAATGAATACTACTAGACATCAATAATAATAATAATAATAATAATAATAATAATAATAATAATAATAATAATAATAAGGCAACTGTGTGAGATTGCAAATAATAATAATAATAATAATAATAATAATAATAATAATACAAATTAAATAGCAGAAATCTAATAAAAGGAATGAACACCTGGGCTGTGTCAGTAGTTAGGTATACAGGACCATTCCTAGGATGGACAAAGGAAGAGCTCCAATCAATGGATAGGCGAACAAGGAAACTTATGACGATGCATAAAGCATTACACCCTAGGGATGATACAGATAGACTATACGTTAAGAGAAAAGAAGGTGGTAGGGGGCTCATCAGCATAGAAGATTGTGTCCAGAGAGCTAAAGTAGTCCTAGATAGATATGTGCAAACAAATAGTGAAGAAATCATAAAGAGCGCGAGGGATAGTGCAACAAACAATAAAGTAGAAAACAATGGAACAGTACAGCAAACTAGAAAAGAAAGGTGGGAAGGGAAAAAATTGTACGGCGAGTTTAAAAGACGGATAAAAGATATAGCAGACGAGAAATCATGGACGTGGTTACGAAAGGGAAACCTTAAGAGAGAAACAGAATCGCTCATCATGGCAGCCCAAAACAAAAGCATAAGGACAAACTACATAAAAGCAAAAATCGACAGAACACAGACAAACAGCAAATGCCGCATGTGCGGTGAAAGAGATGAGACAGTAAACCACATAACTAGTGAATGTAGCCAACTCGCCCAGAAGGAGTATAAGCATAGACACGATAGAGTAGCAACGATGATACACTGGGAACTAAGTAAACAAATGGGATTCAACCATGGGGAAAAGTGGTATCAGCACAAGCCAGAGGCAGTTTTGGAGAATGACAACCACAAACTACTGTGGGACTTTGACATCCAAACTGACCACCTCATCCAGGCAAGAAGGCCGGACTTAGTAATAGTAGACAAAAAAAGGAAGGCCTGCCAAATACTAGACGTTGCTGTACCTGCAGACCATAGAGTAAAAAAGAAGGAGGGTGAAAAAAGGGAAAAATACCAGGACCTAGCAAGGGAGTTAAAGAAAATGTGGAACATGAAAACCAGGGTAGTACCGGTCATAGTGGGAGCACTAGGAACTGTCCCCAAAACGCTGAGGGAGAGACTGGAGGAGATCGGGATTAGGGGGAGGATAGAGACCGTACAGACCACAGCACTGCTGGGAACTGCACGGATACTGAGGAAGGTGCTAGAGATATAAGGACTGCAACGAATCGTAGCTCTGTCATGATATGCGAAAGAGAGAGGAGACGTTAGCTGAAGACCTGAGGAGACTTATTGTCACTCAGCCTTCAGCGATAACCACTGGGCAACCGGTGTGAAACTGTAAATCGCAGAATTACTGCGACCTATGAGTACTAGGAGAGGAGGGCTGGAGACTTGAGGAGACTTGCTGTCACTCAAACTCCAGCGGTTACCACCAGGCAACTGGTGTGAGATTCCAAATAATAATAATGTGATTATTATAACATTGATAACAACAAGATCACTTGCAAAAAAGGGACAGTGAACTTGTCGTGAACATACCTGAAAAACCCTGCATATATGAAATATTTTTTTAAAAAAGCTCTTACCTCCAATACTCACATTATTAGAATTTTTCGTCACTGTGAACGAATGTACTGCACCTAGCATTCGTCACTCTATGTATATGTTTAAGTGTGTTCCGGAATGTGTTGTTTAATCTTTATATGTAAAAGCCCTGCACCCTTTTTCTTCTGAAGTTCGAATTGTCATAAATTACAAGGTTGCCAGCCTTGGGTCTCTGGTTGAGACCCGGCTTTTGACTTACATAAACTGAAATTATCTCATCCAACAAATGTCTTTTCTTGATAGTGCATGTCCATGGTGAACCCATGTGATACACTAGCTTGTTGGTCCACAAGCTCTTCGGTTGGCTCCGAGTTTTGGTCATGTCTTTTGGGGTATATTCGGTGAGTCCGATGGTCCGGCCGTTGTCTAAGCGACGGGCTATATGTCCTGTCCATCAAAGTTTAGCGTTTGCATTGAATGGATTGAATTATGCCAGAGACGTCTATTGGATGCCTTTGTACGTGGTACGACATTTCATCGATTTAACTCTTTATTGAACAACGTTTCATCGAACGATGTTTTATCAAACGACTTTTCATCGAAACAATTTTACGAAGCAATTTTATCTAAACGCCTTTTTTTTAAATTTTCAATTTAGATAAATCAAAATTTTTGAATAATTTCAATACAAAATTTCATTAGAAATTAAAATTTTTGAAAACTGTACGTATGCTCAAAACTTTTCACCCATTTTCTTTCGATGAAAAGTCGTTGTTCGAAGAAACGTCGTACGATGAAAAGAACCGCCTTAATCAGCTGCTGCGCTTTCTGTCTTGGAATGTAATGTTTAAGACTACATGTTTCGTTTACTTCAGGGCTACAGCGAGTATCTCTGCTCGGTTCTTGTTTATTGTCCAAGTCTCGCAGCTGCACGTCATAACTGGTAGGATGCATTCATTGAACTCTTTCCTCTCAGTGTCATCGCTTCTCATGATATTGTCGAGTTTGTCTTATGTTAACCAGCCTAGTTTGACACGTCTCTGTAGCAATCATTAACTAGAAAATGGACGTCCCCATTGAAAGAGCTACAGCTAGCATACAAAGTGTGGATTTAATAAAGACAAGATTGACGGAAAGTGTGGGATTGATTACCGACGTATTAGCGGTTAAGTCAGCAAGGGTTACAATTATTTACAAGAGCTAGTCTCTGTTTTAATCGGGCTCTCGAGAGTTTATCCTTTATATCAGAACCGCACTGTTTATTCACCTCCGAAGACTGAAGGCCTGAGTAGTTGCTACCTTTGTTGAGCTATGAAATCACAAGCCTTTGTAGGCGGGTAACGATTTTCTATTGTTACCCTGCCCCCACCAAGATTTGAGGACTGAGTTCTGACCAATCATTTATTTTACATAGTTTCATTTGAAAAGGAAAAAAATCACCTTTTTAAGATTAAGGATTAGAAGTGAAGAAAATCAGATGAGCATTCGAACGCTTGAATCATGGGGCTGTCGTTCCGGGAAAATGATAAGTAAAACAATAAAGCAAACAATTATATTTGGATAACAGATTGACACTATGACAATATCGTAATCTGTTAGGCTGGCTTGATGTTGATTTCGACCAAGCTCCTACACACAAACAAACGCGCGTGCGTTCGCTCCCACATATAAAGTTATATGGTAAACAACTGATGATCCCAACAAGATACAGTTTATACATTATACCGTAATAATAAAACATAAGGGAAACAGGAAAAAAAACATCGAAGAAAATAACATAAATTGCATTGACAGATGTTGAGAAATAGGTGATTTAAGTGACACAAAAAAAATCTTTCGAACATTGTTTTAATGTTTAAAGCTGTGAAGCTTTCTGGAATAGATATGTACATAATAATTAATAATTGTGTTATCCACAAGCGGCTGTTTCGTTATATTACAACTCTCTAGTGTGGCAATAGACTATCAAATATCCCGTCCAGTACCACGAGGTAGGACCGAAACCTTTGCTTCAGACCCAGAGGCTGACATTTTACCCATGTCCTACGCTGAATTAGATGGTCGGCAAGACAAAATTCAAGGGATATATCCACTTACGCACAATGCCCTATCCCCAGAGTGTTCTATTCTAGAGTTGGAAGAGCATTGCTATATCAACTTACAGCGGACGAGTCACCTTACCTAAAGAGTGCTCAACACTGAAGAAGGGAGCGGTGATTATGATAATATATATCAGTTTTATTTGAAATGTAACTATAATGCTAAACCGAACCCTTGATTTCTGTTCGATGTAGATATATACTTATAAATATTGGCTGGAAACCACCCGATAGGGAGAATTTTCAGCTTACTCCAGTAGAACATGTGACATTTGCAGGGGCCTACCGCAAGGTAGCTATTTCTATATACTGTGTATGAATATGGATATATATATATATATATATATATATGCATATCCTCTAAAACACGCATGCACATGCACATGCACATGCACACACACACACACACATATATATATACATATATATGCATAGAGAGAGAGAGAGAGAGAGAGAGAGAGAAAGAGAGGAGGGGCTTGAGATCAACGCTAATCATATATAAGAAGGCGCTTATATATATATATATATATGTGTGTGTGTGTGTGTTTGTTGTCTGGATGTGAGGTGAACTGACAGAATGTTGATGAAAATGAAAATTGAAAAGTGGTGAGAGAAAAATCAAGAGAAAAGCAGGTGTAACATCTCAAAAAATTTCATAATCACGTGGGTATGCTTCGATGCATTTTTTAGCCTGGTATTTCATTTGTCCAAGAGGCTATACATGAAATATAATTTTTTTTTATCTAGAATTTCTTCAAAGACTTTTCATAACCATAAGATCAAACTATGAGTGTGTTTTTCCCGAATCATCCGGGGAAGGTTTTCTCACCATTTATTTGAACTTACTCACATGGGGGGGATGTTTGAAAAAAAATATTTTTGAGCTGTAATTTGTAGGCACGAAATGTTAACATTCACCGGGTATGTTTCCTTGTAATATATATATATATATATATATATGTGTGTGTGTGTGTGTGTGTGTGTGTGTACACACACAAACAACTGTTTCGTCGTATTACGACTCTTCAGTATGGCTATAGACTCTATATCTACTCCAGTGCCGGCACGCAGGATTGAAACCCCTCTATGCAGAAATGGACTGACAATAGGACCGAATTAAGCGTTCTGTTTTTTACGCATACGTCATAATTCGCCATCTACCAGAGTACCCAATTCAAGAGTTAGAAAAGCGTTACGTAATTGCTTTTTGCAGATGGGTTATCTATCTAAGAGTGGTCAACTCCCTTATATATATATATATATATATATATGGATATATTGTTGCCAGACATCTGCTATGGTGATGGTGTGAGCTGTAGTTGCGTTAGATGTGACAAGATGTCCTGTAATCTTCATTTCAGAAGGCGTGGTGTCTAGCCAAGTCTTTTCTGTTCAAATGCCTGATCACGTCTCAAATATCACCCAGGCACGATGAAAAGAGCATTTCAGTAGATTCTTGGAGATAACATGTAGCCTCTTTCGAGTCCAAGCATAAATCTGGCCAGTTTTGAAGAGTGATGTTTCAAATATCTCCTGCAGTAGTTTACCAGCTCTGAAGCAAACTCTTTCCAGGTTCAATTTGGATGAACTAATAACGCAGCTTTCATGCGTGTCAGCTACCCCTCTTTCAAAGGCCATAATCGATGCAAAAGATGACCGTATCGGGAAAAAAAATTCGATCCATTATAAACGATAGAATGTACTTACTAGTATACTCGTGCCACTATTCAATTTTGAGTAAATTGGAGAAACTGATTGGCAAATCTTTATTGCACACTTTGTATTCATATATATATATACATGTGTGTGTGTTTGTGTATGTGTGTTGTATGTGTGTAAATGGTGCACGCTCTCTCTCTCTCTCTCCTACATACACACACACACACACTGAGTGTCCAGCACTCACACACACACACACACACACACACACACACACAAAAGCCAATAAGTGGCAAGCCAAGAGACTGGTTTGTATCCTTCACAAGTACGTAGTCATGAAACGGATGTCTATAATATTTACTAAATTCTGCGTCCTCAAGGCTGAGAATTAGACATTAGGAAACAAATACTTATACCCAGATGTGGGTGTCTGCACGTGCGTGCGAGTATGTACAAGTATGTGTCTGTGAGGGTATTTTCTTTTTCACGTGATTCTCAACGTCCGCGATCTTATTAATGTTCCCATGTTTGCATGAAAGAGGACACATATATGCGTGCGTATAACAAGTGCTTACAGTCTCCCTAGCACAAACGCACAAAGTGATAGCCATGGCATCAAATATGAGAGAGAGAGAGAGAGAGAGAGAGAGAGAGAGAGAGAGAGAGAGAGAGAGAGAGAGATGTTTCTGTCTATGTGTGCGCGTGCGTATGTATGAGGGAATTTATGTGTTCATACCCTCATATAGATTTGTATAGAGCTAATAGTGAGGATATATATATATATATGTATATATATATATATATATATAGCAGAATGTGGATTTGCTACACAAACTAGCTCATGTTTCTGCCCTCTCCGAGCCTCATCAGGCGTATCGAGCACTCTCTGAAATAAATCCATCACATATCAGAAGTTGCTTTATATTATTGATATATTTTTATATTATGCTATACTGGCTAGCCTGATTTGTACCATATGTATTATGTATATATATATATATATATATATATATATATATATATATATATATGGTGTATCAATGCGGATTATAATTCATCTGACAGTATTCGAGCGATGAGACAATTCAGAAGGTATTATGGCGTACAAATGATATTTCTTCATTTAAAATGTCGTTTCTTTAGTTCACGACAGACATTATCTGAAAATTTCAATATAGAGTATCCGAAAGGGTATCTTTCGGAGATATATAAATGTAAAAAAAATCCCTAAACTTTTTGAAATCATTGACTATACGTATGTTATGCTTGCCCTTGTGAAGGTTGAAAATGGGTATGACAATTATCTATCTAAATGCATATATACGTTGGTGCGTAATTGAGGGAAGTGTATACATTTCCAACACAAAATCATCGTAGCAAATAAAATATTTACTGGTGTGTTTTTTATCTATTTGTTTTTGTCACGATTAAGGAAGCCGATGTTGGAAATTAAGTGGGCCTGCCGCGAACTTTAGCACCCTGAAGACCAACCAATAGGCCAAGTTTACGCAGTTACCTGCTGGTATTTTAAATCAGACTGTATACATTGGGGAAGGGGACTATGCATCACAGTAAAAAAAAAACACTTAGACTGGCAGAATTTAAAAAACAAAACAATGAATTGATAAATAGATGTAATAAAATAAAATTGTCGTCTTTTTTCATGACATTGGTACACTTGTATATAAAATGATAATCTTACTATTTACCCCATGTAAAGTATCTTTGGAAAACATGAATCTCCGTGCAAAAAAAAATAAAGAACCGAATTCCTGTATTCTTAAATCTTTAGTCATCACACATACACACACACACACACACACACACACACACACACACACACATATATATATATATATATATATATATATATATATATATATATATATATATATGTGTGTGTGTGTGTGTGTGTGATGACTAAAGATTTAAGAATACAGAAATTCGGTTCTTTAATATATATATATATATATATATATATATATATATATATATATATATATACAAATATGAGGGGTAAGTATGTGCATATACGTACCCTTATATATACTCGAGATATAAAATAATGACCCACTCTTGGCTCTTTTTAAAGTATCTTTGGGGAAGGTATTAATCTAAGAAAAAATCTGTACTTTTTCAAATCATTAGTCATCTTGACCTTGCTTGGCCACTACCACGCCACTTTGAAGCATCTGAACGAACAGTGTGGGTGGATAGTGCTGCTTGGTACTCAAGCTCAGTAACTCACACGGTGGCCTAATATTGCCCTCGCGGGCGTTAAATGCTATCTATTGACACTGGTCATCGTCTTCCAAATGCCTCTGTGAATATTTTCTCACTGCATGATGCGTGCACACAGATGTAGTTGTGCGGCAATGAATGCACAGATAATACAATGCATCTCTCTCTCTATCCCCCTCTCTCTCTCTCTGTATATATATATATATATATATATATATATATATATATATATATATACACACACACAAATCAGGCTTGCAGTATAACATAATATAATAATATATCAATAATATGAAGCCACTTCTGAAATGTAATGGATTTATTTCATAGAGTGCTCGATACAGGATTCGCCTGATGAGTTAGTTCGTGTAGCGAATCCACATTCCACTATATATATATATATATATATATATATATATATATATATATATATATATATATATATATATATATATATATATATATATAAAGTACCGGTGGTACAAATCAGGTTAGCAGTATAACATAATATAATAATAATATATTAATAATATAAAGCCACTTCTGATATGTAATGGATTTATTTCATAGAGTGCTCGATACATACAACTTTTTACTATTGAAGTTAAGTTGTTTTATAGTAGAGCTCAGTGAACAATAGAGAATAAGACAAACACAGGAGTAAAAGTATATGGAGACTTTATTTGTTAAACAATAAATGATAAATTAATTACTTAATAGGCAATACATGATTTGGGAAGGGTTCTCATCTTCAGTAGCATGCATGTACCTTTTAGTGGTTAAAAGGTTAGAGTCCCGTAGAAAACAAACTTAACGTCAGACGTTTTGGTTTGATTTTGAAAATGGAAAAAAGTGGGAATTCTTGGGAGGCCATAGTAGTGAGTCCGGGCTATTACATTTGACGAACAAAACATTATGGCCACCAGCCAAATAGGATGTTGGTCCTGGATATGTCTGCAAAACATTTCTTATCCGATCAGGCATGGACTTTTCAAGATCTCTAAAGGTTACGTCGAGGATCTTATGCCACGATGCTCCTAGCAAGTCCTTCATCTGCAGTGAGTTACGCGTTGGAGGTTCTACTGAGTGAAATTGTTGGTATAACATATCACATAAGTGCTAAATGAGTTTGAGATCTGGGCTGTTCGATGACCAGGGCAACACATAGAAGTTCTATAATCAATTTCTGTACAACTTGTACTGTGTTGCAAGATGCATTTTCCTATTGAAAGATGCCACTGCCATTGTATGCACCTGGTCTTCAATGACGTTAAGGTTAGGTTGTACACGACAAAGCATCGTCTATATGAATGACAGAACCTAATGTTTCCCAGCAGAACGTTGTCTAAACAACTACACAGACCCCACCCGGCTTGTTCATTCAGAGTGTATCCTGGCGCTGCCACTTCTCTAGGATAACGACACAACACGTATTCTGCTGCCCATCTTATTCAGGAGAAACCGAAATTCATCGGACCAGGCGACCGTTTTATATTGATACAAGATCTAGGTCCACCATACGCTTGTTCATAGAAGACGCTTTTGACGATGAATGTTGGTTAGCATGAGCATTCTCACTGGCTTACAGCTACACAGCCCCATACGTCACAAGGGCCAACCCACTGTGTATTGTTCAGCATTACTTCCTTCATCTTGATTAGAATTATCTGCAATTTGTGCTACATTGTCCGTTCTGTTGGCTCATACTTCTTGCACTCAAAATTTTGGCCGCCCAATGCCTTATCAGAGGTTGTTGATTTGTCCCTCCTCAAACTACTGCCAAAAGGTATTCACCACATGTGTACGTTAGCACCCTACAAGTCGTGCCATTTTGGAAATGCTGTGACCAAGTATTTGGATCATAACAATTGGGCCTGCATCAAAGTAACTCAGATCTTTCTTCCCCGATTTTTAATATTTTGTGCCATCTGTTATCCCCCCTTCTCACTATATGTCCACTCCATCTCTATTTTTGTTGATTAATTGCTTGTGTGATATCTCTTAGTTTGGTCCACTCTCCGGGCTATGATGATCACTTTCTATCGCTTAGTAGTCTTCCAAACGTTACTCTTTTCGTTGCTTTTTGTGATTCTGAGTTTCATTTAATGAGATTTCGCCAGTTTTCTTGTTTTACATCCAAACGTCATAGCTGGTATCACAAATTAATGGTAAGCTGTACGTTTTAGGCTTGTTGGCAAGTTGCATTTTTATTTGTCCATTTGTTTACAAAATGCTTTCAAATCAATTGTTATTCGCTGTTTTATTTCGTTTCATGGTCTTTCTTCAATTATATCACCTGACTTAGGTAAATGTATTCTCTAAGCCTATCTAGATTTTGATCTTATTCTTATGGTCGTTTCTGGGACTTTTTTGTTGAACATTACTTCTGTCTGGGTTCAGTTCATCTTCAACCCTATTTTGAGGCTTTCCCAACTAAGATCAGCATGTCAGTTATTTTTCTAATTGTGCTTTTTAATGGTGAATTGTGCCCCTTTGTTTCACCTCTTTTCCAATTTTCATCTAATTACCTCCGCCAAAAAAACGTTGGAGAGATTATTTACTCCCCGTGTCCGTCCATATCTCCAAAAGTTCTTCATGAATTTCAATGAAATTTTAGTGGAAGGACGGACCATGGGCCAAGGAATGATTGGTAAAACTTGGGGGTTGCAATTCCTTTTTGATTGAGAAATACCCTTTTATTATTCTGAGAGTGGTTAAAAACGGACAGTATATAAAAGTACTAAATTTGAATTTCAGGGGAAGTAATTGAATATCTGTAAATATTTGTATTCTCTCCTCTTAATATTTAATTTTCATTTAGGATTTAGTGTACGGCGTTCGTAGAGGTATACACTCTCCGACTACTTTCTAGCTCGTGTCTTCATGAAGCTGAATTATTGCAGTATTGTTTTCACACACACATACTTATATATATATATATATATATATATATATATATATATATATATATATATATATATATATTGCCAATGACTTTTATGTAAGTATCGTTGATAACTTGCTCTAGCATCGAGTAGACATGCGTTCAATGCTTTTTCATAATCAACAATAGTAAAAGATTAATCACTTTCAGAGTAGATTATGATTCTAAGTCCGTCAGCCAAAACCTTGTCTATGCATATCAAGTTCAAGTGCAATTAGCACTAATGTACAATCGTAATTATTGTTTATTTCACTCTATTTCTAGAATTCGCTGTGTCACTATATGTAATGATTGAAATGAACATAAGTTGTGATGTGTTTGTTTCAAAATTCCACCTGTGATATCACAAGTTACAGAGACACCTATGACATATCCATGCATGGATTGTACGAGGTAAAAAAATCTGTCAGTCAAAACCTGCTAAAGGTCGGCGTAGTAATCGTTCCTGGCAATGTGCGTATGATAGAGCAGCCGATAAAAAAATGGACGAATGGTGAACTCCAAAGGCTGATAAGCTCGGTTTCTGAAATTGGGCTCAAATCCTGTTGTTTACTTATTCATCTGGGATTTATAACTATGCTATAAGTATGTTCAAGAATAGGATGACCATCCTTTTGTCTGAAGCTGTCCGGGGGAAGTTTCGGGTTTTCAAGCCTCTTCCTGGTAACGTATGTTAATCCTTGAAACGAGACTGGCTCGTTCACGCCGTTTATTGATCACTAGTTCACCGTCACAGTACACATGCCACGTAGTTTTAAACTCCCTCTTTTGTAAATAACCGTGCTGTAATAATTTTTTACTTAAATTATTTGTCTTAATTTCAGTTGCTTGGACTACTCAGACTAGTATTCTACGAATACTAGTGAACAGCGTATTAGAAATGATGAACTAGAATCTGTATTTCCTGAAGGAACTGCGAACGTGATGCACCAATCAATGTTGAAATGGTGTTGATAATTTGAAAGTCGTTGGAGGAGAAGCAGTGACAAAAATGAGTGGAATAAGAATAACTAAGGAATAAAAATACATGTAATAATAATAATATGTTCGTGCATGCGCCATCGTACTAGTGAGCTTTCGGCTTGTCTTGGACTCTTTTTTACTTCGGAAAGTTTGTTGATGTAAAACAGCCGCTCTATCTTTTGAGATCTTTCATAGACAATGGCGCGTTCACCGACAAGCTTTCCAAGTAAAGATAGTCTCACCTAGGACTAATTCTTTTTTTTTTTTTCAATCAGGACTGTTCATTAATGACCGTAGAATGGCGGCTCGAGCATTAGTGTTACAGACAGCAACCGGGTCGTTTGTTTGAGGCGATGTGAGCAACTGAAATTAAGCAGAAAGAAATACTTGTTACTAATAATGTTTGACGATACTTCGTCAACCCCCCCCCCAAAAAAAAAATCTGGATATAACTTCAACGGATAATTATGGCCTTTTTCATTTCCTCGCAATTCCAGTGAAGATCAATTGAAACAGCTTATTTTTCATCAACTTTACTCATTTTATTGTGATAATCATCAAGGTTTCGATAAGTGATGTCCTCCAGATATTTTATCGTCGGGTGCAAAAAGGGTGTAAAATTATTTTCTCTAATAATAGCATCAGATTGCTGAATGTTTGTTAACGTGTTATTATTCTTAATTCCAGTTACTTTTTAATGTTCCTCTTCACTGCGATTCTTTGATTTGAATCAGGCGATGCATTACGAAAACTTTCTGGGCTAATGCAAGGTTAAAAGTAAAACCAATTCAGATAAACAGATGAATTCATGGAACGAAAACGAGGCCGATCGAACGGTCGCCTTTTCGTCTCGGGCTATTCATATTTCGGTACTGCTTGTATAAGCATGTCCCGATCGCTGGGGTTTCAGGTCCCCCGTTATCAAATGAAAAAAAAAACACCTACTCACATCCTTGCATCAGTGTTACAGACAGCAACCGGGTAGTTTGTCTGAGGCGGGTAGGGGAATCAACAGATGTTGGTGGCATGTGGCGATTCTATCAACCGATCACAAGATACAAATGTACTTCCTGCTCGTTAATTTTCGCTCTGGTGATACAGCGATAGTTGAATTGCAGTCACGAACGGGCTCACGTACGGCAGCAAGTCAAGCATATCTAGTTGGACTAATACTCAAAATAAGGACCCCTCTCTCTCTTTCTTTTTTCTCTTTTTTTTCTGCTGGAGACGAGATATAGTTAGGTCTTTATTCTTGCTACTAATTTCGCAAAGATTATCACATGAAAGATCGAATGGATGCGGTTTAAATCAGGTCGTGGTAAAATAAGAGAAACGATAAGAAGTAACAAGAAACGAAGCGAAGATATCATTTATTACTAGTAGCAATTACTCTAATCAATGAATGAGCCTAACCTTAACTCCAATCAAGACATTAAATTCTTTAATTATTCACCACAAACCTCTGTATGAAAAAAATAAAAAAAACTCTATAAAATTGCATATCCTGTGCTTCTTGTTACTTAAGCAGTTAAAATTCACATGTGCTGTTGTATACTTTGATTTGCAGATCGCCGTTATGGGGTCTGGGTGCACCCCCTCCCTCTATCTCCTACACCCTGTCTCCTGTACCTCCTACCATCCCAACTCATCCTAACGTACCATCATCATTATTTTTTAGTCTAAGAACCCTCAAAAATGTTCCCCATGCTAATTTATGATAATTGCTTCTTCACTTTACGCTACTTGGGCTTTTAGGAACGCTCTACTTTCGGATACCGAGGAAACCTGTATTATCATTATAGTACTTCAGACGGTACCATTACAAATCTTTCAAATATAATTCCGTTTCTGAGGCACAGCTCTAAAGCAAAGAACGAGAATTAGAAATCAATGAGGCCTATTTCAGGTAACTGGTTGGTGAGGCTCAGTTACTCGCTAAAAATAAAGTGAACCTGATTTCGAGCAGCGTAGTTATGGACTCGAACAAAATGTGTTTATACAAAATGACTAGTTAAATAGTTACGTCTTTCTTACCGTTGTCCGAGGTAGGTGCTACTACCCAAGAAAAGGCCAGGATTTCAAATACTTATTTTGTAGACAGGCGGAATCTTCTCTCTTGAAAGATAGGCGTAACGTAATCTTCCCACCAAACTTACTCTCGTCTGGCCTTAGCTTTCTTTAGTACGACACGGAACCAAAAGTGTGAGTTTCCCCACGGACGTATGTACGGAAAATACCGCCAACGGCAAGCACTTAAATTGCACCCGTAGCCAAATATCTGACACAATGACATCCATATTTTAGTAAACTTTACCAAAACACCAACTCAAAAATACGTGTTAATCATTCAATCAGCAAACTATGGTACTATATGAAAATTACAACTATACCTCCTTTGCTTCCTTTGATGCAAACAGGTCTATGATTTGTGTTCAATGCCAGTTATTTTTCCAGTTTCTTCTCTTTTTACACTCAGTAGAGCAAGCTCACAGATGGGGGCTCTTGAATACGAAACAGTTAGTTTTAGCTGAATATGTTCTCTTTCATATTCCTTCTTCGAGGAGAAACATTTCAACGTCTTCTCACACAATGCTCTGAAATAGAGAAATGGCAATTTTAATTTTAAAAAATTGAATCTTATAAATTTTGCACCAAATATCAGACTACCTCTCTAGTTTGCACAGAAGAATAATCTTGCTGTCAGTTGGCATTGGGCATTGGTACGGTGAGGTATTTGCTCCTGGTACAGTATTTCTATCCAATCTAATACTATAAAACTGAAAAATGTTTGCTTGCGTGTATATGTCTTATATACTCTAAAACGGCTGCACCCTGGTGTATAAACATTCGTCTATAAGGATAACATAAGATAGGTGGCACTGACCTCAAAGATGTCTTTAGGATCTAAATTACTATGTACGGCCAAACTGCAAGAAAGGCATATTTTTATGCAATATTGTAAACTGATGTTGCTATAATTTGTAAGCGCCTATTTATGAATTTATTTATATCCAAGAAAAGCCGTGGAAGTGTCACTAGCTTAGTTCAAATTTCGATGGAGAAAATTTAAATTAATCTTTTCTTTTCGTTTAACGTGCTTTCAATCCATTAGACATTAAAACTTTCCAGAAATTTGTCTGCCGAGAGAAGAGTTATTAAAGGTTTTAGAGATGGGGGGTCTATTTACAATGTGACTATAATGCTGAACTGGACCCTTGTTTTCCGTTTGTCATAGGAAATCCTTAAATGTGAAATCCTCTTTCTTTCAGTGATTATGCAAGTTGAGCAGTATCTGTTTTTCTGAGATTAAAATCTCTAACTCTGAACCACAGATGACAATAAAACATGGACTCTACTTAAATTCGATGGTCTGCTCTGACGTGGGAACTGCTAAAGTACATGAATCCTGCTGAGTGCATGAATTTTCAGTTTTGACAAAAATGAACACAGTTTTTATTTCATGTAATCTCTATCAAATATGATTTGATTTCTTTTGCTGCTATATTTTTAAAATCAGTGGATCAAGTACAAACTCTGAGAAAATTCTTTTTTTTTTTTTTCAAATTTCATCATATGAATTTCTCATCACTTGGTACTTATACCAGTTCGGCAGTATTTTATTCAAGTAATATGACCCTAACACAACAATGAAACATGTTTCCCTTTACGCAGAACTGCTAACCCTAACCCCAACCCACACACGACGATAAAACATGAGGCTATTTAAATCCGAAGATCCGCTTTAACGTGCGAACTCCTAAAGCCGGTCGCCCCAGTTGATAATGTATATGAGTCACTCAACAATCTAGTCATCTCATAGCTTCTCATCCATGCTAATCTAAGACAGATCATACATCTGAAGGAAATTATTTTTTACAATCCGTGGATGACTTGTCTGATTTTAATAGACGCTGCTAAATGGCGTCCTTTTTAAGTACGATACCTGTCATGCCTTATGTACACTACTGAGTCTGCAGGATAAGATTGCTAGTCATTGCTTCACGGCTAGGCACGAGTTTCCTTCGGTATATTCTGCATGTAAATTGTATAGCATACTTCTCATTGTTCCTGAATCAATTGTTGGTTTTTCTTGAACATTGCCTTAATCCTCTTTGGGAATGGGAGATTGTGCGTGGTGTATAGTTGAGGAAACTTCCTAAAACTTCCCAAGAGTAATAGAAAACAGACAGTCATCAGAAGAGCTCATGTATCATCATCGATAACCTTTCCACTAATATTATTAAATCATTGACCTGTAAATAATAGAAACGTTAGGCGATGTTCATCACCTCATAATCGTGACAATGAAAATTAGATTATACCAGGGTCATGATCGCTCCGACGGTGCGTGCTCGGAAATGGCCGGACTTTATGGTGTGATGAGCAGTCTGCCATAAAATGACACCCCAACGAAACTATGGCTTCGAAGTATTTTGGTTGGTGTTGCTAATTTAGTTAATTTAAGAGAGCAGAAGTCAAGGGAGATAATTTAAAGAAACTAAAAGATCTATAATCTGTGTTTTTATTTATTTATTCATTTTAGATTTCCTGAGAACCACTGAGCCCCAAAACTTCAGACTCAACACAGCTCTACCTTGTGAGCTGGCTAATCAACCTTGTGAACGACAACTCCGTAGACTGGCCAGTTGTTGAGTTATCTCGGTGCATATACACATAGATTTCTGCCATTCTAGTTATTTGTAATCAAGATTAGTTCTTGAAGTTATCACTTCAATAAAGACATGAATAGTTTTATACCAAGCCCATGAACAGCTATATAGATAAATTTGGGTATCACAATAATAAAATGAACTTAACTTAGTCTGGTACAAGGCCACAAATGTAAAGCGTTTGGTGAGGATCAAACTCATCACAATAGTAATTGTTTGCAAAACTAGGTTGTTAACCATTGTTTCATGGCAAAGCATTCTATTTACTGAGCTTAGCTTGGTCTGGTACGCAGCCACGAGTGTGGGGGCTTTAGTGAGGATTAAATCGCTACAATAGTAATGGATTATGAGACTAGTTTGTTAACCACAGTTGTGCTGCTGGTGAGTGAGACATTTTATTTACTAGGCTTAGCTTAGTCTAACACAAGACTACAACTATGGGGCCTCGCGTGGATCAGAATCATCAAAATAGTAATTGTCTGTAAGACTATTTGATGGCCAAGCATCTTTTTTTACTAAGCTTGGCTTAGCCTAGCAGAAGGCTGCAATTGTCTGGCTCCCAGTGAAGATCAAACTGTTTTGATTTTTGTTTTTTTTGGTGGGGCCCTATACCCGCGATGATAGTTCATTTTTGTTGGTGTGAATCACCCAAGGGTATTAAAAAGAATCACCCATAGTAAGGACGATAGGATGCGACTAAATACGCGTTGATTGGCTTGAAAGATGAAAGCAAATGACGCACTGGAATTATTTCTGCTCATTATTTGGTCACTTAACATAATTGGCTGACCTTCTTTCGTGAAAAAGCTCACGTTTGATATATTCGTGTCGAGCCGTCAGTGTCAACTAACACAACTCATTTGGTGGTTCTGTCAGAGTTATCTTCCTTACTTTTTTCTTTCAAAGAACATTGCCACAGGGAACACTTAGCACCGACTAAAACTCGATGATTCGGCATGCAAACTTGCTGAGACCTGAATTTAAACGCCTGGCTGGTGATCTTCGCTTAAGCAAACGGGCTAAAACGATAATTTTAAAACCAAAATTAATATTATTCAACCTGAGAAGATAACTTTTTGTCTAGCTTAATAAACGTAGAAAAATTTTACACTATTTTTACTATAATGCGTTTCTGTGACCCCTGAAGTCATAAACACCGTCCAACATTGTCAGTTTGTTAGCAAGCTTGATTCGCAGCATAGTGTTGTGAGTTTGCTGCCCAATTACTGTTGTTAGGTGCGCAGTAATTGAAGCCTTATGTCAGGTTAAGTGTAATATATTCATCATCATGGCTTTACCTGAAAAGATGAACGTTAATGGAGAACGTCTGTTATAAGCGTTGTCCAATCAAGGCGAAGCGAGTAATCTGGTCAGGTGATATATATATATATATATATATATATATATATATATATATATATATATATATATATATATATATAATTGTGTCATCCAAAGACAGCTGTTTCGTTGTATTACAACTCTTTAGTGTGGCTATAGACTGTCCAATATTACTTCCAGAACAGCGAGGTAGGATCGAAATTTTCACTTCAGACCCAGAGACTAGCATTCTGCCCCTACCCTACGCAGAGCTGGACTGTCTGTAAGATCGGATTAAGTGTTATATATATATATATATATATATATATATATATATATATATATATATATATATATATATATATATATATGTGTGTGTGTGTGTGTGTGAAGGTTTCAATTCTGCCTCGCGGTACTGGATGGGATAATGGAAAGTCTATAGTCACACTGAAGAGATGTAATACATCGAAACAGCTGTCTGTGGATGACACAATAATATATATATATATATATATATATATATATATATATATATGTGTATGTATAAAGTGGGTTTGACCATGTATAAGCGACCCGTTGGTCTGAATGGTCTGTCAGATGGACAGCAAGAGGACAGTACCGCGGAGTGCAAGGTCGATGTTATAAGTATGAGGGTCAGATTTCCTTCCGCTTATCCATGTGGTCAGAGGTGGTCCGAAGTTCTAACTCGAAAATGATCCTCATCCCTCAATCAACCTCTCATCTCCAAAACAAACATTTGGAATAAAGCAATAAACTCAAGTTGTTCGACTTATGTTACCACTAAGATGACGTTCATATGAACAACGAAGAATGGAGTTCTACATCACATTGGTGTTGGGCGAAAGGATGAAGAACATAATTACATTACTGTTGTTTCGTAGCCCGTATTTTAATAAAGTACTGTACGTCATATGACTGTGTTTCGATGTTGGGAATATATTTTTATCATTGCCCACAATGATAGGTTTTGACAAAAGTTCTGTCCGTTCTTTGGTTTGTTCGTACTTAGTTGCAATAAACCCTTCTGTTGCAATCAATGTCGGCCTTGTGACGGCTCATCGAAATCTGAAGAAACTAAGAAAAGTGTCAAAGACTGGGAAACGACCCTCTCTGCCCTGCATAACCTGCCCGTAGCAAACGTGTCTATAATTGTGAGTCACTGCCTTTTCGGCAGCTCAAAACAGTTGTTACTGGGGATGAGGAATATGGTGGCACAGTGTGGAGTGCCGTCGTCACTGGCTAAGTCGTGACGATATACCTTTGCTCCAGCCGAGCGGCAACCTTCTTCCAAACTTTAAAACTATAAACAGACAGTGAGAGCTGAAGTTTACTGCCATCAACTTCGGCATTTGAATACAGTTTTGGACAGGAAACGCCCATCTTTAGTGAAGCAGAAAAGGAGCCATTCCTCATCATGATAGTACATATCCTCATACAGCTTGAGTGATCAAAGATCCCATAGAGATATTAGGCATGAAAAAATGATTCATCCACCGTGCTATCCTGACCTGGCTCCAAGTAACCAGCATTTGTTTCATCATCATCATCATCATCATCATCATCATCATCATCATCATCATCATCATCATCATCATTCATATATTATCAAGAAATTGATAAATGCCAATATATATATATATATATATATATATATATATATATATATATATATATATCCGCTTGTATATATTTCCGCTTAATGAACAAGATAAGAGAAATGGAGATAAAGCTATATACTTAAAAGTTTGTGTGCGTGTGTGTAGTTGAATATACGCCACAACGATACACTCACCGTGTAATAACGGGTTATCATTTAAAAACAGAGTTTCAATATGATATAACGCAATTTGCGATCATTCTGTCGGATCATGTATCCATTTCCTAATGTCCGAAACGAATTGAGCAGATGTAAATCGTGAATTTGTGGTTGACACAGTTATTTGGGTCTTTTCATCATCGGTGGTCGTTTAGCTCAATGGTAAGAGTTACGCTTCGTTGACGTGGCTACCCTACCGTCTGCATGTTCGATTTCTCTTTCAGCAGCTCTATTTTCGTTGTCTATTCTTTTTACAGAAGATCATTTGAAGAGTTTCAATATAATATAACGCAACATATTATCATTCTATCCAATCATATATCCAGTTCGTAGTAACACGCACACACACATACACATATATATATGTAAATGTACATACACACACACACATACATATATATATATATATATAGAGAGAGAGAGAGAGAGAGAGAGAAATGCACACACACACACACACACTCACACACATACATATATATGTGTGTGTGTGCATTTAAAGCCTATTTATTTTTATGCTTACAAGATTTGATCAGTTATCATGGATCTTTATCGGTTAAATTCAGAAAAAAAAAAACGACCAGATCTCGCCGAAAATGGTTAATTTAGCAACCTTGGAAAAAATTTGTCTCTGGGTGTTGCAGTGCCCCATTTGGTACGCCTGTGTTAATTTTGTAGTATATTCATTGTTATTTTTATATTCATTGAACACAAAAGTCCTGGGCTTGTAATCTCTTAGATACACAATACTTGACTACACTATCTCAATGTAATCAAAATAATTATTTCATGACAACTCTTAACGAGCTAATCTAGCCGTGCATTACTATTAATCGATCTTCACAAATTCGTGACCTCTTGCTAAGCTAATCTTAGTAAATACCAATAGAAACTACTCTGCTTCTGATCCGTCTGTAGGTTGCCTTTTGTCTGTCGCAACAATATTTGCAACATACTTATATTCTTCCATCGAAGTTGCTTAGGTCCAAGATTTCATTAGCAGGTCATGTGTTAGTCGATTGGATGAAAGGTAGACCGAGTTGGTCCCGAGCCTTGATGACTTAAATCGAATCTCGCCATGGACCGACGATGAAGTTTTTCATTTTATTTATACTTTCCCTAATACCATGGATCGTAAAAAAAATAGCATTGAGACATAAATAGTGTCCCGAAGATGAATGTTTTAAATGTTGGCGGCATTTTCGTGCAAATTTTGTAGTGTCCAATAAATTAACTCTCTTTTTCTTTGAGGTAACGGAGTTGACATGGCCGGGTGTGGGAGCCAGTAAAATTTATCCTTTAGGGTTAGCGATATTTATTCGACTACAGGAGTAATTGTCCATATGGTATATTAAATAAACTAATCACTAAATCAGCACCCCATTCATTCCCTCCCAATCTCGCTGGTAAGCCCAGGGGCTTATGAATCATGAGCCTGTTCACCTGACGCTCGCCCCAGATACGTCTGGCCGCGTCTTGTCAGTGAGTCGCTCGGACCTAAATCTGCCGTTTCCATTTTTGTGTACCCTAATGACCGGACAAAGGTACTCGTAAGACGCCACACAATAGACCCCAAGGAGAAAGGTGGGGCTTTTATGTTTCTCTTTCATTGTCAACCGATCGAGTGTCGTTTACCCCTAATTGAAACGTGTACCTCTAAGCTTCAGTTTCCTCGGGCCACGCTCGCTACCCACGTGCTTTAAAATGACAAGAGAAGAGCGCTAAGAAGACGAAGACGATTTTAATCTTAAAGAGAATCCCCCTTTCCCTGCCATCATCCATCTTCTTCTTCTTCTTCTTCTTCTTCTTCCATCTTCTATTTGGTGCCTTCCTTCTTTTTTCTTCGTTTTTGTTTTAGGATAGCTTTCACTTTTCTCCTATTATTATCACCAACAACCGCCATCTTCTCTTCTTCTTCCCTTTCCTCCTCATTTTTTTCATTGTTTATGTTCTTTCTTACTTTCTCTCTTTCTTTCTTCTCCTCTTCTTGTGCATCCAGTCTCTCTTACCTGCTTTCATTTTTCTCTTATTGTGTACCAAGCCTTTCCTTTCTTTCTTTCTTTCTTTCTTTCTTTCTTTCTTTCTTTCTTTCTTTCTTTCTTTCTTTCTTCTGTATC
Source organism: Thysanoteuthis rhombus (assembly GCA_963457665.1). NCBI lineage: Eukaryota > Metazoa > Mollusca > Cephalopoda > Oegopsida > Thysanoteuthidae > Thysanoteuthis > Thysanoteuthis major. Next base: position 29,556,097 of record OY735217.1, on the reverse strand, counting down.
TAGCCTTTCTTTCTTTCTTTCTTTCTTTCTTTCTTTCTTTCTTTCTTTCTTTCTTTCTTTCTTTCTTTCTTCTGTATGCAGCCTTTCTTTCTTCTGTATCCAGCCTTTCTTTCTTTTTTTATTTACTTATCAGGGTAATCGTCCATTTCGTAAACCTGTGTCCCATGTTGACCCGTGGCTTTTTTCTTTTCTTTTCTTCAACTTAGTTTTGTGACGGGTAAGCGCTTCATACTCTAATTTCCAGCCATTTTTAATCCATTTTTGACATGTTCAGTTATTATTGTTCTTTTCTTCTTAGCCTAGAAAAAAATATAACTGGATTAGTTTCCTTAATTCGGGGTGTACATCGCCCTTTTAAATACAAAAAAAAAAAGAACCAAAAGACTTATTAAAAAGAATAGAGACACAGACACTTGAACACACAAACAGACGGGCACTCACGCATTCATCAATTCATACACAAGCACACACATTTATGCATATGAACTTGAATTTGGATCAGTACGACGCAAGGCTGAATGTATGTATGTGAAAGAATATGGACAGAAAGTGTGTGTTGTGCACAGGTATAAAGATATTAGATTTAACTTGAACTTGCAGAAGGCCTATGAAGGAAAATGGAGAGTGAGAAGAAGTGTTGCATCAATTTTCCAAGTGAGGAAGACCAGTTAGCTTTGAAGATACGAACTTTGGTACGGTTGAGAAACAGCATACAATACTTGGCTACAATCGTAAATTTATATTGATATGGCCCAGGGTCTGAAAAATAGAGTCCCGATTAAATGTGCCAGTTTGATTTAGCTCATTAGCCATATATATATATATATATATATATATATATATATATATATATATATATATATATTAGCTCGATGATAAGAGCATTGCTACGTTGAAGCGGCTACCCTATCGGTGTCTGGTTCGATTCCTGCAGCATTCCTACTTTCTGTAATTGTTTGTTCTATTTACATTGTTTAAGGGGAGTGATACATTAACTGTGAAACGCCGGGAGATCATTTCAAATAAGTGTCTATATAATATAACACAATTCATAATCATTCTGTCTGATCACATATATCCATTTCTTAATATATATATATATATATATATATATATATATATATATATATATATATATATATATATATATATATAAAATGCGTCATATATTTGAAAAAAACCTCTTGCTATTATACGGAGAATGTGTCTCTTGGCCTGTGCAGCGTGAATAGAATAAACAATTACAGAAATTGCAGAAATCGAAAAATGACTGTGTACGAAAAAGGGGGATCAAACGTAAAATCTGGATCCAAATTTGAATCAAAAGGTGCACAAATTTTCGGATGATACCATGTACGAGGGAGCCTTTTTTTTTTTTTTACCTTTTTTAGTTTTCACCGACTTTCAGTGATTGTTTGTTTTTTTCATTTTTCTTTTTTTTTACAAAAATCCTCACCGAAATTTTTCTTTCATGAATTCTCTTATTTCTTTTGCAGTCTTACAAGATATGACATAAGCTATCAGATGTTGACCTCCGAAGTCATTCGCGCTAAATTTGATAGTATAGGTAGTGCTGACGTCAAAGGTCATTGGGGAGCAGTGCATGTAAAATTCTTTCAGCCTAACGAAAGAGAATACAGGTCGGAAAAACTTGATTTTTCTGTTTGTTTGTAAGCGTTGTAGAACCCTGAAACATGTTTTCAGTCAAGAATTCAACCCCCCCCCCCCTTCAAAAAGAGAAACAACTTTTCATAATGGCAACCAATCTGAGTGGCTCTAATGATGTATACCCAAAAGCCCTGTCCAACAAAGTGATTACATTATTCGTTTTGTTTTGTGCAACAGAATATATATATATATATATATATATATATATATATATATATATATATATATATATATATATATATATATATATATATATATATATATATATATATATATTGTGTCATCCACAGAAAGCTGTTTCGATATATTACATCTCTTCAGTGTGGCGATAGACTTTCCATTATCCCATCCAGCACCGCGAGGCAGAATTGAAACCTTCACTTCTCTGGAGGCCGATATCCTATAGAACTGGACGGTCAGTAAGGCTGAATTTAAGCGATATATTCATTTACGCAGAAATTCCTTATCCACCATATATATATATATATATATATATATATATATATATATATATATATATATATATATATATATATATATATATATATATATATATATATATATATATATATATATATATATATATATATCTCGATAACATCTACTTTTTCATATGTAAACAGTGTGAATATTTCTTTCATTTGTTCGATTGTATCGGAAGAAATATTACAAATAACATATTTTTCCTGTGTTGTTATGTTCACACTTTCCCTGGGCAGCGTCAGGTATCCTTATAAGTGAAACTGTAAAAGAACGGACCCGTCAAGTTATTCTGTCTCTTTTTAAGACTGAGAAATCGAGGCGGATATCTATCGTTCCAATAAAAATAAACGTACGAGGCGTTAATTTAAACAAAATACTCCCTACACACATTGGATTAACAGAATATAAAACTTGTTAGTATTTGCTAAGTTCAGTTTAGTCTGACACCTGACCACAAGCGCGAGGGACGCTGTGAGGACTGAACTCATTTATAATGGTCTACAAGTCTAGCTGATAAACCATTTGCCCATGGCGAGACACCTGAACAGTTATTTACGAAATCTATCCATATGCAAGATCACAAATGTTGGACACCTGGTGTGGATCGAGCTCACAACGGAAGTAATGGTCTGCCAGATTAGTTTATTTGTCGCTGCTTCACGATGAGTTTCCGAGATTAGCTTAGTTTGGTAAGTGGCCAGGAGTATCGGACACAATAAAGACCAAACTCACTACAATAGTAATGCGAGAATAACTTGCGTGCCACAACTCATCTTGACTCTTGTATTTTAATGAAGATAGTAACATAACAATGATGGCTTTATTAAATGATATGATTAGGGATTATACTCTATAAAAACGGCATGACGTGTAACTTCTACTTATAATAGCTGTGATTATTTCAAAAAGTTCTATTAGTTTTATACAATCGATGAAGTGAATGATGGCTACGCTTCCAACATTCTAGTCGGTATAGTGACACAACCCTTGGACTCAAAGTGACCCAAGGATCAACCCAGCACTGAGCGTAAACTTAAACACTACCCAGAGCTAACACTTACCTTGAACGCAACAAAAATGTTTTTGTCCTATTTGGACTTTCAAATAATACCATTTTTATTCCGATCTATTTGTTTGAGTAGAATAGGTGAGATGAATAACAAGAACCATAAGTTCAATGATGCGTCCTCCGTCCGTGGTAGTAGTTGCTGGGAGAGGGGAGGGGAGAGTAGGTAGTCTTTTTTGTATCAGTTTATTATCATGCTTGTAAAATATCGCAGTATGGAAATATCCTGAGATTATCATTTTCAATAAAAATCGTAAATAGACATTTTTTTTCCGTTTGGGGGCAATTTTTTGCACCCCCCCATGCTGATCTCGTACATTCTATATTAACATCATAACAGTTGGTTTCTTTAATTCTAAATTACATCACACCTTTTCCTTCCTTCCTATTTCCGTTGAGCGAAAAGCGCCTTATCAAGATGTGTGGATACATCCAAAAAAAAAAAAAAAAAATGGGGAAAGGGCGTGGAAAGAAGGGGGCAGTTGTTCGATAACATCATGAGTAACTTTGAAGAAAAAAAACCCACTTCAAGTTAAGAAGTTCCTCAAACAACATGTACCGTTGACCAAAAAGTTGTAAGATTTTAGGTGCTCTTTAAAGAAGTATATTCCAGTTACTTGTTTACCCCTTGTAGTAATAAATATAATAGTATTCAGTTGACCGATTTTGTTTTCAGATGAAGCTTTGTCATTATAATTAATTTGCTACGAGTTTTAATTTCATGTAATTTTTCCTGTCTCTCATCGTAATGCTGTGTTAGTTTTACATTCTGTTAAGTGAAGTGAACGGAAATGAAGAAATATTCCATGAAAAAATTTGAACTTCCCGTCTCCTTGGGAGCCTGTCTGAAAGGGACATCACCCTAACGATTAGGTCACTGACACCCATTAGGAGACGAAAATCAAATTTAGTCATATAACCACACCGATCCTTATCTGATATTATCCATGCGAAATTGTTTATTTAGCGTGGCGACTTGAAGCGGACATCGTCGGACACCGTCGCCCTCAAATAACAAATAACAAAAGCGACTGGAACAAGCCTTAAATATGACCAAACTGGCTCCAAGCGGAGTCCACCAAAAATATCTTACAAACTATTCAACTACAAACAAAACTTATTTAATTTCTCTAAATTACTCCAAATTTGAGTAGTAATCGGCAATACCTCTTTGGTCGGGGCAATATGTGAGACAATACAGTAGGCTTTGTAAGATTACCATTCCCAACCGAAGTTGTAGTAGACCGAGACATACGTAGGTAAAGATATGTTGAAGGATTCAGTTTCAGTACAAGCAGCGAATGAACGAAAAGATTACACACAATTCCACGACGATTTTGTAGGTACACGCTCAAGTTAAAATTGAGTCAGATATTCAAAGATTAAGCGATAATTCCACTTCATTTCGAAACATTGTGGAATATTGTCATTATTTTTAGGGAAAAAAGAAAAAACGTGCTCAACAAAAGCTACCTTTATTTATCAGGAATAATAGTAATTTGAAGAAGCATTCACAAAAACTTACTAGAAACTAATTGCTTTAATTCTTATTTGAAAAAAAAAAAAAGGTATTGCCAACAAAAGGATCTATCAAACTCTAAATTAGTGCTCTATCCCTGCAAGGTCTTTGGGAGCTATCAGTGAAATATGGTAGGTTTCGTCTGTTACGAACTCTTAGAATAAGGTAAAAGAATTATAGATCTTCATTGTTCAGAAGAGTGGACGAAAAGTGAAGATTTAGATCCTAATTTGGTGAATATAGGGGTTGTCTCAGTCTTCAGAATGGCAATGTAAGCCCACACCCAGTAAAATAGAAGTTAATCAAATCAGCATCTATATTCACTGGATTTAACACCTTCATTTTTTTTACTGGTTCATATCGTTGAAACTCTTTCTTGTTGGTATCGAAAGCATCATTAGAATTGTTACATCCAGAATCCCAGACTCGCTTCATGGGGAACAAAAGAATACGGGCACTATCAAAGAAGTGCGGTCCTGATCAGAATTAGCGACCTTTAGTTCAAGATGTAGCTGTAGTATCTGTTCTCAGAACACGCTTTGGTTTTGCGCCGGTGCAATGCCGTGGCCGATGATGGGTTGCTGAGGCTCGGTTTTGCTAAGTGCTAGCTTAGCAATACTGTCCTGTGGTCTTAAAAAAATGACTCAGCCCAGAGCAATACGCCCCAGGACAGTACCATCCCATCGCGCCAAAAAGGATGGGTCAGGCTTGCCCAGACGCCTTCGCAACACTAGTTGCAGAAACTGCAGCAATTTTTGCAGAACTTCCGGAGTGAGAACTCCACATTAAAAACGACCTTGTGTCACATCTTGCTCATATGGGGAAGTGAATAATTAAGAATGTTAAAGTGTAGTATCTGTTCTTCCCACATCAGCGAAACAGCATTAACCTGCCTTTTTCAATCTTAAACGTTCATAAGATTGCATTTAGCACACTCTAGGAAAGATGGCCCCATTAGTAAATTATAAAGTTTAACACGCTCTCTAACTCGATAATAAGGGAATTAATGAAATAATTAGTAAAAATGATAACATTTAAAACAGAATAAGATTCAAATCAACTTTTACCTCTGTCAGAAAGGAAAAAAATTAAATCAAAATTCATAAAAAAAACAATTAGAATACAATCAAAATAACGTTCAAAATCGAAAACAGGAAATTAATGCCATGTTCCGTTGACGTGAAAAGAACGGATACTACACTTCGATCTTGAACTAAATACTGTGAAAGGCGCATGTCGATCGGAACCTAACTGCTCTGATAGTGCCAGAAATCATTTCATTGTGCGATTTTAACATTGCTAATAATAATGATTGTGTTCTTGACAAAGGATTTTAAGTTATGTGACATTTTAGCAGTAGCAGACAGAATAGGCGGGATCCTCAGCTTTACAAAGCTTAGAAGCCCTTTGTTACGCCAGGGGGTTTCACAAAACTTGAAAACAAGTGATGAAAATGGGTTTGGGGAAGTTAGTATACGGTAAGGCTTAGTTTGGGATACTAAGTACACGGTAATGTAGTAGACACTGAATATACCAAAGAAAGAACAAAAAAGGGGGAGGATATCGAAGTAGGTATACTCCGTACCCTTGAGTAGCCTCATTCCATCTCTGACATATACGCCTTTTAAATTCTGAAGTTTTTCGAATCCCTGAGAATTATGAGAGTCTAAACTGAAGCTAGTTTAGCTTGAGTCTAAACTCAGCACTTACACTTGAACGGAATTTTATTTTGTCTCCAAAATCACCCGATCAACCTAACTATCTCTGGGTGGTCTGATAGAACATCGTCAGTGAATTCTCCGAATTCGGCTTCATCTTGTCCTGAGCCCAATGCCCTGTCAAATGAACCACTAGCTACCCATTTTGTAGTTAGCATTTATAATCTTCTGGCCTTTTTAGAAAAAAGGAAAAAAAGAAAGCCAAGTTCTCACGGTATTCTCTCTAGGATAAGCGGGAGTTTGAGAGAATAAGAAAAAAATCCTATTGAAAAAATAATAACAATAAATAATAAAAATAAAAAAAAACTCTCGAGGTCTATAACCTAAGCTGGTCGCTTTTTTGTCTTTAGTCTACAAAAGAGGTTGCATATTATCAGGCGTCTCACCTGACTGTAATCACCTTGTACTCATCATTATGGTATTAACACTAGTCATCCCCACCCATAATACCTACCCCGACTATCCTGAGACAGTTGTAAACATCTTGAGGAAGAAGAAAGGAGCCGAAGAGAGATATAGAGAGGGGGAAATTTAAAAAAAAAAGAGATTAGTTTGTGGAAGAGAAAGAAATATACGTGTACTATGTTTTCGTTAGCACAAATAACGGAAAAAAAGAAAAAGGGGGTAAAAAAGCAATGCAAATGGTACAATGACTTCACGTCTGTGTGTGTAGACAGTCTACTCCGGGTGGAAGGACTGTTTGTCGTGAGGGTGTCGAATCAACAGACCTGTTGTTGTGTCAGCCTAATTTCAATATTAGTTTAAGTCGCGCCGAGAACAAACAAAACGGTTCGTCTTAACCTTATGCAAAAAAAAAAGAAAAAAGAAAAAGGGGAAGAAAGAAAAGAAGTGAAGAAAAAGAAAGAAGGAAAAGAAACGAAAAGCCATTTCCACTGCCGTCGAAGAAAGAAGGAAAGAAAGAAGAATCAAGAAGAGATACAAAGGAAGAAGAATGTGAGAAAGTAAGAAAGAGAGAAAGGAAAGAAGCACGAAAGACAGAATGAAAGAAGGGTAGGAAAAAGCAAGGAAGAAAGGAAAGAAGGTAGGGGAAAAAGCCAGAAAGAATACAGAAAGGAAAAAAAAAAAGAAAATAAACTAGTTTAGAGAAAAAAAAAAGGATTTTTTCCCCCAAACCTTTTTGTGCTGTTGAGCAACGATTTTACATTTTTCAGTTTTAATCATGAACAGAGTAAAGTTATTCTAGCACAGGACTATAGTGATGAGGTACCTAGTACGAATCTAACGCACCACACTTAAACAAATAAATAACCAAATATGATGGGTAAAACTTTGTCTGGTACGAGAACACAGTAGTGAGGCATCCTGTGAGAACCGAACTCACTAGACGAGCCAATTAGTCTGCGAGACAAGCTTGCTAATGAGTCCTCAACAATAGGCACCGTTCGTATTTGGTTATTTATTTAACTAAGCTTGGCTTAGTCTGACACAAGGCTATCTTAGGGAAGCACTCATAGGGATCGAACTCTCCACACTTTTATATTGGTCTGCCAGGCGAGTTTAGTGAACTTTGAGGTTGTTGGCTAAGCTTGGCTTAGTCTGGAACGAGGCATTAGTAGTATGTACCTAGTAAAGATGAAACTTATGACATAAGTGGACGATCTGTGCATGCTCGCAACATGAAAACGAAAATTGAGTCAAAGCCACAACAACTAAACTGAGCTCACATTTTTGGTGACCAACCCACTAAATTTAAATTATTCACTAATATTCCCCCTCCACCTCCCTCACTCTTTCTTTCTTTCTTTCTTTCTTTCTTTCTTTCTTTCTTTCTTTCTTTCTTTCTTTCTTTTTTTCTTTCTTTAAAAAAAGTTTTGAAACATTTTCCACAAAAGATAAATATACGAGAAATATGAAACTTTGTTTAAAGCAGATTCCTTATAATGCTGCCTAAAACAATAGAATAAAAATGCTCCTGTACAGGGAGAAAAAATTAAATAAAAGAAATAGATATATAAATGAACGAAAAAACAAACAACAGTATATAATGGTCGTATAATTATTATTTCAATAATTTTTTTTAGTCTTTGAACAAATTTCTTTCATTACCCATTCCCTCTCTCTCTCACTCTCTCTCCTCTCTCTTTCTTTCTTTCTCTCTCTCTCCCTCTCTCTCTCTCTCATACACACCTACCCAAACACGTACGCACACAGATGTATGTACACGTAAGCACATTAATAAGTTTGCAGCCTCATGATAAAAAAGCATTTATTTTACATAGTATATATTTATTTTTCAACATAATCTCACTCCTTGTCAATGAACTGAATTCAATGGTGAATTTCAATCACATAGATCATTATACATTGAAAGAGTCAAATCAAAATTCAGCTGAGAATTAAGTGTCAGACTACGGACTTATTGATCCAGTATATATATATATATATATTATATATATATATATATATATACTGATATAAAACTATAGATATATATGCGCAGGCCCTGCTCTTTCCAACTGAGCTAACGACACTCTCATGGCAAAGCAGGATTCCGACCATGCACTTATATTACTAATTTCTCTATTTACGAGTGTTGGCACAATTATTTTCATTCATGCTGTTCCTTATGTCGACAATGTGAAATATCAGTAAATGGAAAAGTTATATTCGACAGAGTGCGATAATTATAAAGATATTTTAGTGACTTATTTCTTCTTGGCACCGATTTTACTCAGTAGCAGATCAAGCGGCCTTTGATCATGTTAATAAATTAAGAAATTAGCGTTGTACGGAGATCAAACCCGCATCTACCTTGAAAGCAGCCTTATACGTGGGCTCTGCTCTAATCAACGGAGCTATTGACGCTCTCATTTCAATTGCAGGAGTTTGACTACGTACTTACATTACTCACTTCTCTATTTACGCTGGTGTAATCAATTTTTATATGTATTGTTCCCTAGGCCATTAGTATGAAATATCAGTAAATGGACAATTTATCTCTCTCCCTTTTACACACACACACACACACACACAATCATATATCATCATCACCAGTCTTTTAACGTCCGTCGTTGGACATAGACCTTCTCTTCTCATGGGCGTTGTGGGAGAGAAATTCAGGAAATACATATATATATATGCAAAAACCCAAATAACTGCAGATTCCCATGTTTACCCTTTCATGGTCTATATCTGCTCTGTTTGTTTCTTTCGACGCGACAATCGTGTTATCAAGAGATGGATAGTTTCAATATAATTATACGCAATTTATAATCATTCTATCCGATCATATATCCATTTCTAAAAAATATAATTGTTGCGTTGAAAGAAACAAATAGAGCAGATATAGACCGTGAATAAACAAAAAAGGTAACTTGGAGGTGAAACACACACACACACACACACATATATATATATATAATTATCATGTCATCGACAGACAGCTATTTCAATATATTACATCTCTTCAGTGTGGCTATAGACTTTCCATTATCCCATCCAGTACCGCAAGGCAGGATTGAAACCTTCACTTCGGATCCAGATATATTCAGTTCTCCGTCTGTCTGTCTACCTGTCTGTCTTTCACTCTGTATGTGTGCGTGTGTGTGTGAGTGCACTATACGCTTACTTAGAGAAATAGCCTCTCTACAAATTTGATAGTTTATGTGCGGCGCCGTGGAGCAGCGAATAGCAAGTTTGTTACGTTTATCATTAACACTGTAGCGGGCTCTTTCCTCACCGCGTGCCAGACACTTATGTTCTTGTGTCAAGTCAAGCTAAGCTTAGTAAAAGGATGATCGTTATTTAGTGTAGTACAAAGTGACGATTATGGGGCACGCAGCTGGGATCGAACAAAAGTAGTAATGATCTGCGAGACTGTGTCTAACATAGAGCGATGGATTGCAAGACACACACCAGTGTAGTAAGTTCTATCGTAACTGGACGTCCCACTACAGTGGTAGAGAATAAATGCCTTTAAAATGACATGAAGTAAGATATCACACAGCCTGTGTATAAACGAAAATTTTCACTTGACATACTTGTTGAATTAAGTAAACAAATATGTATATTATGGTTATTTACTAAGCATAGCATAGTCTGACACAAGGCTACAATTGTGGTATACCCGTGAGGATCGAACTTGCGACATTAGAGATTTGACCTGGGATTAGTTTTTTTTCTCCGTCTGAGCCACGGTGGGTGCCCTATATGCATTTCTGATCCGAGAAAGTTTGGCGAGATAAGCCACGAGATTCACCTCTTCTCGAGGTCTTTTATACTCAGGAACGTTGATGCCGCAAAAGAAGAGAGAAAATGAGAGCGTCTCTAATTTTTGAGATCGTTTTGGTAAGAGACAGAGATATTCATAAAACAAGTTTGAATTTGAAATCATTGTGTGGGGTCAGCTTTCTTCCTTCTTTCCTTTCTTTCAACGTTAGTGAAGGTGGATCCCGCAAAAGTCTTTTTTATTTTTTTTTTACAGTGGAATGACGTTGATGGGAACTGTTTTACTTGTGGACAGTCCATGATGGTTGGTCCGAACGTCTTTCGCAGTTGGTCTTTTCTTTCTACCTCCTCTACCACCTCCATATCTCTCTCTGTTTCTATCTCTGTCTCTCTCAGTTTGTCTGTCTGTCTATCTGTCTCTGTCTCTCTCTGTATCCCTCTCTCTCTCTCTCTCTGCCACTTGGCGTGTTGGCATGTGTCCTTGGAAGCGAGACATGGGCAAGCAGTACGGGGGAAGATGAGCGAGAGGTGTGTGGGAACGAGAACAAAAAAGGTGAGAGAGAAAGAGTGAGAGTTAGTTGAGAGAGGAGCTGAAGGAATGGAATATCTAAAAAGAGAGATGAGAGAATAGAAAAGATATTGAACGAGACGAAAAAAAGAGTAACACAGATTTGATGAAGAAATAATTCATAAAAGCAGAGAGAGAGAGAGGGGGGGGAGAAAATGAATATATATTGAAGAAAGAGAGACGAATACACCGAAGGAATAAAACATAGAGAAGAGAGAGGAAGAAAGAGGAAAGGGCATTGGAAAAGAGAAGAGATCTCCAAGAGAGAGAGAGAGAGAGAGAGAGAGAGAGAGAGAGAGAGAGAGAGAGAGAGAGAGAGAGAGAGAGAGAAAGGGTGAGAGATGGGGGAATTTGGATTGAAGGAATGAAATGTATAATAGAGAGGAGAGAAAAAGAGATAAAAAGAGAATGAAATGTATAATAGAGAGGAGAGAAAAAGAGATAAAGAGAGGGAGATAGAGAGAGGGTGAGAGAAAGTAAAAAAAATATCTCATATTTATATATATATATATATATATATATGAGATATATGAGATATATATATAAGGGGCAAATATGTAGAAAGAGGGAAAGCGAGAGAAAGAGGGCTTATATATATATATATATATATATATATATATATATATATATATATATATATATATATGTGTGTGTGTGTGTGTGTGTGTGTGTGTGTGTGTGTGTGTGTAAGATGTATTTAGGGGATATATATTGGAGTATTAGAGTATTGAAAAGAAGGGTAAGAGGTAAGGTTGAGAAAAAAAGAAGAGATTTTGAAAAGAGAGAGGGAGAGAGGGGGCATGTGTTGAAGAGATGAAATTCATTACGAGAGAGAGAGAGAAAGAGAGAGAGAGAGAGTAGAGATGAGAGAAAAGAAGATATCGACGAAAGAGAGTAATATATTCAGGGGCATGGCTGAGGGTGGGAGCAATCTTAAATCGCCACCAGACCCCAAAGCTTTATGAATAGTGGTTCACCTGCTGCATCTTTAATAATATTAAGCAATGATAAACCTCACTAAATGTTGGAGGGATCCTCCACTGAGTCAAGCGACTCGCCTGGCTCCCTAGGCTTTGGTAAGGTTTGCCAACTAAACAAGCTCACGGACCCTAGATTTTTGAAGGGTCTTCCCATGGACTATCTGTAACACCTTTGTGGACTCCCCCTCCCGATGGGTCTGCAAGGAACAAATGTACTAAATGTTGGGAGGGAGCACCGAAGGACCAAACCTCCGGGTCCCCAGATCTCCTGCTATGCCCCCAGATATATCGAAGGGATGAAATGTAGAAAAAGGGAAGGAAGAGAGAGAGAGAGAGAGAGAGAGAGAGAGAGAGAGAGAGAGAGAGAGAGAGAGAGAGAGAGAGAGAGAGAGAGAGAGAGAGAGGGGGGGGTGAAGGAATTATATTTATAAAAAAAGAGAAAGACATCTGCAAAAAGTGAGAGTCATCCTAGAGAAAGGCTAGGGCTGAAATTTATTACCCAGCTCGCCATGGAACAAGGGTTAGCGAATTAGTCCTCTAGACTATAAGTAATTCAGTGAATTCGATCCTGTGCCGTACATGGCCACTGATGAAGGACTGGTTAGAGAGTTGGTTTCGTAAAGCCGTTTCTACCGTAGTAGTGAGTTCGATCCTTGTTGTGTCTTACACTTGTGGCGTAATGCCTGATTAAGCTGAGCTTAGCAAATATCAATCTGCTATTCTATTTTGATCAACGAATGCAATTGCTCTCTCAAACCCTGCTTTCTCTCTGTCTCTCTCTGTCTCTCTCTTTTATACGTTTATCAAAATTTTCCCAACTTTTAAATAGTTATTTTTCTGTTAATATTGGATACGAGTAAATGTCCAGAATTTACGTCAACGTTTTTCGTTTGATTTACTTTAGATTAATGGTTGGTATTGTACATATAATAGTTCTATCTTGCCAGTCATGCTTGCAGTAATTCCTAACCATTGACAATCCATAAATTCTGATATTCAGTTCACTTCCATAATAATACCATTTTCATTCATTTTTTTTATAGTAAAATCGTTTCCAATGCATTTCTATATCAAATTCATTTCGAATCCATTCCAATAGTAATACATGTAGTTATACATATAATAGCCCTATGGAGCCAATAACGGTTGCATTAATTTCTCAGCACCAACATTGCTTTTTTCCAGAAACATGCTGCAACAAAGTGTAGGCAAAAATTGCAAAATTCGGTGAATGAATCATCAAATAATCCCCTAACGCTAGAAATATTTAGTTTGTTGCTGTAAAAATGCCTAAAGCTAAGCAGCGGAAGTAGTTAAGTGGCGGTATAGTCAGTGGGTAGTGATAAGAAAAACCAACAATTTGTCTTTGGACATAGACCTTCCCCAGGATTCGCCACACTTCTCTATCATAGGCGTCGCAGAGCCAGTATTTTCTGAATTTGTCTAGTTCATCTCTCCATCTAATATTCTATCGGCCACGGTTGCACATATGATCTCAGGGGATCCATGTCGTGAGTCGTGATGTCCATCAGTTGTCTGCCATTCTTACAGCATGGCCAGTCCATTGCCATTTGAGATTTTTATGGATTCTATGATGTCCCTGACTCCTGTCTCCTTCTGGATGTATTGTGTTGTCTTTTGGTCTTTTGGCCAAGTGAGGTTTAGCATAATTCTTTCATGTACACGTTGCATGATTTTCAATTTGCAGGTCTGTCTCTTGGTTAGGTTCCATGTTTTAGCTCCATAAGTGACTATTGGGAGGATGCATTGGTTATACACCCTTTTTTTTAAGGATTAATGGAATCTTCTTGTTTTTGAAGGTTGAGCTTGCTCTGCCAAGGGCTTGCCATCCTAGGGTGATTCTTCGCTTGATTTCTTCTTCTTTTGAGGGTCTCATGGAGATTTATTGTCCTAGGTAGATGTAGTGATCTACTTACTCCAGTTTTATGTCCTCGATTTTGATCTTACATAGTCGGTGCTAATATACAATCATGGCTGTCGTTCCATTTTTTTCTCCTGCTGCCAGAATTTGCCGTACATGTAATCATTAGAGTGAAAGAAGATGTCAATTTATTTGTTCAATAAATCCTACTTGTGATTTCACCTGAACATTTTGGTATTCGATATTTGAGATAGAATTTGATTCTGATTAATTGAATTTTATTCTAAGATTAAAAAATGAGCCAAGAAATAAGAACTGAAAAACAAAAACAAAACAAAACAAGGGACACCTTCACCACCGCCCGCGAAAACAAATGACAACTTGTGCTGAATAGTTATAACAGTCAAGGTATTGGTGCGACCGATAATCTTCCATCATTAGAATTATTCGCCACGTTTTGAGAGATTTTCAACCTCTCATCCTTGCAAAGGTCGATAAAGGTTTAATCTCACTAATTCGGTAAGCTTGGGACCTGACAAGTGCCGGAGTAGCAGGTTTTTTCGAACCGGAGAAGCTCATGTTAAAAAACGGCTAAATAATGCATACTGTACTGTATTAATGATACTGGTACACATTACTAAAACTTTAAGTTGAATAATAAAACTAAAACGTTGACAAGAAGAACAATACTCTACTTTATTTTGTAGTATTTCACATCCGAACGTAATGTTTCCGTGTGGATCCTACAGTACTTAGTTTGAAATAAAAGTAAACAGAATTTATTTCTCAAGTGACTCATCTTTAAAATGTATAAAACTCACTGCAGTCACGATTGTAAAAGTAAAATGAATCATCATCAGTAATTAATGGGGAGTGGAGAATGTAATCACACCCACACACACAGACACACACACACCCAAAATTACAATTTTCCTCTCAATTTGGAATGAAAACTTCTTTAAAATAATTTTTATCCTTTATTAAATAAGCACCGAAAATTTTTTTAATATCCACTGATGAGTTATTTTTGCCAGATATTTGCTATTGCAAAGTATTACGATTTTTTTTTTTGTTTGTTTACTAGAAAACTTTTCACACTATTAATTTTCGAAATATCTTCAGTTCTATAGAGTGTGCACAAATAATTTTTATATCAGAATCTTTTCGTATCTTTCTGATTACCAGTGACACAGAGATTTCGGGCGATAAAATCAGCTTTTATACATATTTGGGATTCCCCCCTCAGGTGTCAATGTCTCACCAAAATTCTTTGATCGACAGATTCAAATCACCGTCCATCTGAGATCTTGGATTAATGAATATCGAATTAGCAAGGTTCAACCTGTACTAAATAGTTTAACTGTCAATCAATCCTGAATAACGAGTCATTTGAAAATAATTGATTTTCTGATAAAAAAAACAAACCCCACGATGTTTTGATGTACAGTCTTCTTTTTATCTCTCTTTTTAAACGTCCGACTTCTTGGTAGCCAAGTGCAGAGTGTTTGAGCATTCACAGTTATTTCTCCACTAAATATTAGCAGTTTCATACAGGGCTGTACCAATGTTGACTCAGTCTCACAAAAACTTATTGGTATTTACTGAGCTCGGCTTTGTTTGGCATACGGCCACATGTGTACGGAAAAATCGGGATCGAACTCACTACAGGAGTATTGGTCTGTGAAGTGAGCTTGTTAACCATTACACAGCGGCGAAGCGCCATTATCTACTATTGGAGCACTTGAGTATTGTAAAAAGTGCATGTAAACCTTAGTTTAAATTCTAGGTTCCTTTGACAACAATTCATCCCGATAGCGTCTTCCTTTGAAGAATAGGAACGTTTTTGTTTCGAGTGTGTTCATGAAGTGTTCTGTTTAATTTAGAGAGAATTTCCCAGAAACACTTGCAGCGATTCAAGATAACGTTTCGGCGATGAAGTGATATATTGTCAGAGCAGCTCTCTTCAAATCGGACGAACATTTTTTAGGAAGGTCAGTTTTGCACTCGAGTTAGCGATTCCTCAAGCCGTCTATCAATTTACACCACGCCTGAAAATCGTGGTCTGTCAATTTGACAACTGACGGAGATGGGATTTATTCGACTCCTCACGAGGACAAAATATGACAAGCGAGTTTAACGTGTGGGTCCTCACGCATATGGGTGGGTAGCGACAACAATTGTCCGATTCCCTCGTCCTTGAAAATGTCCTGACCCTATCCGTCTTAGTGCAATTGGGAGGTGAAGCCTTGACCAAAGGGTCCCCTGGAACTAGACATAAGCTTCATATCCCCAGGCCATGGTTGATCAGGAGTTGGCTGAAGCCAAAGAGATATTTCCAGATAAGTGTTTCTCGGTTTAACCTTAGACTAGTCTTACGGATTGCCTTCGTATATTCATGAGAGAAATTTCACTCAGCGACCTTCACTCGCACAAACCGAAACTGTGAATGCCCTTCAAAGTGTCCACAGGGATGAGTTTTTCAAAGCGTAACTCAAAATTAAGCTACCACTTATCGACATTTTGCTATATATATATATATATATATATATATATATATATATATATATATATATATATATATATATATATATAATTGCGTCATCCACAGACAGCTATTTGATTGTATTGCAACTCTTCAGTGTGGCTATAAACAATCCATTATCCCATCCAGTACTACGAGGCAGAATTGAAACCGTTGTTTCAGACCCGGAGGCCTACCGCTAAGCCACAGAACTGGACGGTCAGTAGGGCTGAATTTAAGCGATATATTTATTTAGCTTTTTAAATTCTCCATCCACCGGAGTGCTCTATTCCTATGGAAGAGCATTGCATAATGCTTACAATGAACGAGTTACCTCACTTAAAAAGTGCTCTATCCTGAATAGAGGAGCGTTAATTATTGTGTGTGTGTGTGTGTGTGTGTGTGCATATATATATATATATATATATATATATATATATATATATATATATATATATATGTATATATATATATATATATATGATAATTAATGCTCCTCTATTCAGGGTTGAGCACTCTTTAAGTGTGGTAACTCATCCATTGTAAGCTTATGCAATGCTCTTCCATAGGAATAGAGCACTCAGGTGGATGAGGAGTTACAGTGTAAAAATGGATATATCGCTTAAATTCAGCCTTGCCTACCACCCAGTTCCGTAGTCCAGAGGAAGGATATCGGCCTCCGGGTCCGATGTGAGGGTTTCAATTCTACCTTGCGGTACTGGATAGAATAATGGAAAGAGATGTAATACATCGAAACAGCTATCTGTGGATGACACAATATATATATATATATATATATATATATATATATATATATATATATATATATATATATATATATATATATATATATTCTTAATGCATCAATTTTTAAAATTTCACTTGATAAACCTATGTCGTGGAGGTCTAAAAGTAACGCATTGAGCCCACAGTCACAAGTTACCTTACTATTCCCGGGTCTATTGATAATTCTGATAGGTACAAAAAATCGATATCGCTTTCAATGGCAATAGATACAGCTAAAATCCAAACTTCCGACAGCATTGGAGTATTCTTGTTGCAACTTGTATTTAGCCATTGGCAACTTCCCTTTGACCTTGTTTTCCAGAGCCTGGCCATTGGAAAAATGGATTAAGATACGATTTAATGAAGTAGCAATGTATAGTACAGAGGATTATCCCTTGAAACCGTCAACTAAAACTATTAACATTGGTGAGTCCGGCTGGCTGGCTGACTATGTAAGTAGAACGCGTAAATGCAGCTCCTATGGAGCTATATGGCTGGAATTCCGTACATTTACTTTTTATCATGTCTAAAAAAAGTTTTATTTTACTCCAACCCCCTGAACAGGTTTTTAGTGCGGTGTTCAGTTTGCAATGTAAATTTATGCTTAATTGATCCCATAGTTTGTATCCTGTAGCATTCACGCTTGCTTTTCAGTGATCACTGTCCAACAACAAATGAGAGGAGTAGCTTGTTCATTAATCACCACTTTTTCCAATTTTTTAATTGATCGACCCAACATGGCATGCTGCCCAAAAACGTTGGTCACGTAACGGTTTCTATTGAATCATTAACCATATCTTTAAAAAAAAGATGATTTTTCTAATCCATATTTAACCTTGAATTCCTTCAGGAAATTACTTATTTTATGATTCTGTTGGTTTTTTGTCATTTTGCCATCATAGATTCTATACGTTGAGAAGGTTGTTACCTCAACTTTGGGTCAAGGTTTACAGTTTTAAATAAACATTTTTTTTTTTTAGATAAAATGTATTCGTACTTTTACCTTATCTTTTTAAATAACCGTATTTACCCCCAAAACTTGACAATTTAATCTTTCTCAAAAAATGAAAAGAAATTCAGAAAAATGAAGGTGATATTCATCGAAAGCACATCAAAATGTGTGAGAAAAACGTATTTCTCCTCAAAAATACGCTACTTCACTGAACCGAAACTCAACCGAAAAATGTAACCGTTTAATTACAGAGGAAGCCGCTTATTGTGATCGCTTTGCGACAGGGTTTTTAGATGATAATAATCGACTTATCATATATCAACGATCTTCTGAGGAAACTGCTTATTGTAAATACTGTAAATGGAGTGCTTGAGACAGACTGATTTTGATAGCAATAATCATTTGATAACATTATGCATGATTATAATGAACTGCTACCTTAGTAATAGAATTGAGTGAAGAAGAAGAAGAAGAAGAAGAAGAAGAAGAAGAAGAAGAAGAAGAAGAAGAAGAAGAAGAAGAAGAGAGATGTAACCTCTACTTTTTGAAACTTGTTTAAACACCCCTTTTTCGCTTTGACGAAAAAAGACGAAAAGCTAAAATAAAGTTCAGCGCTCGTTTTGTTATAAAGGCTGCGAATACACTCTCCCCTCTCTCTCTTCTACATCCCAGTCTTCTGTACCAAGGTTACCAGTTGTGGCCAGAAGAGGTGCTTTCAGTAAAGCGTGGCGGGTGTTATGTGCAGGTGTGGGGGATGCATTTCACTCAGTGGTGTTGGTGATATTGTCAGGATTGACAGGTATCATGAACGCTGAGAAGTACGACCAGATTCTCATGCATTACGTTGGTCATTCTGACAAAACAAGCAGCTGACAGAATTCTGAAGGTCGGAGATTGTCCTCCACAGAGCCCCAATCTGAAAAGTAAAAGTATGGGATCATTTGCACCGAGGAAAGAACGAAAGAAATTCCAAGTCTAAAGAAAAAAAAAACGAACTCTGGATTGTTCTGAAGGAAGCCTGGTATGATATAATTATAGAAAGGTTTAAAGCAGTTTGTCAAAGAGAGTTCAATCCGTCCAACATGCAAAGGGAAGCTATACTAAATATTGACCTGAGCCAGCGGAACTACAAACATTCTTTTTTAGTAACCGTCAACCAGAACTGTCAACCAGAACTGTCGACATTGGTTTATCTCAGTTTTCAAGTTGGTCCGGCTGGCTGGCTATGTATGTATCATGCGTACAGGCCACACCAATGACGCTAAGGGACTGAAAGTTTGAACATTCACTCCTTCCAATATCTAGAATTTTATACCCCCCCCCGTAGGTTTTTAGTGGGGGTTCAATTTGCAATGTAGGTTTGAAAATAAAGAATTTTTGTGGTGATCACTGTCTCAAAAAGGCGGGAGAAGTGTTTTATTTATTGATCAACCTTTTTTCCATTTTTTTTAATTGATCACACTCTGTATGGCATGCTACCAAAAGAGATCGGTTGCACGAAAATTTCAGCTGAGTGACTAACCAGACATATTTTTCGTATTGTATTCAAGGCTGTACATATCTGTTGAACAACCGTGGTCACCAAGGGTGGCAAAAGGTTCTACCCTTTTATGCATGTGTATTTGTGTTTCTGTTTTCCAGCGCTCCTTGCCATACCGTTTTGACTACATATAGAAAATGTTGTTTTTTTTATTCTTTAGAATCAAGAGGTTTGTAAAGTTTTTTTTTCTTTTACTTTACTTTAGATTTTTTATCCTGTAGAAAACGCCAATAATGTCACTGATGGAATTTATTCTGACCATATTTATTATTCGATGGAATCTTTTTTACATGACATCAAATTTTGACGCAACAGTTTTTCGATTTTTGACAGTGATGTCGAGAAAAGTTCATTTTTATGAATAGATTAAGAAATGAATGGCCATAGCCTTTCTAAGCTTGCTGAAATAAAAAAAATTAAGGATGGCCAAGGACTTTTACAAACGATTAATATATATATATATATATATATATATATATATATATATATATATATATATATATATAGTCCAGAAAATTTCACTGCTTTAAACACATTTAGAAAACTTTTCAACAGATATTTTGTGTCACTTCAGTTACCCATTTCCCAATATCTGTCAAAGCAATTTATTTAATCTTCCAAAGTGTTTTTCCCTGTCTCCCCAATACTTTGTTATTATTGTACAATGTATAAATTGTAGATGCTTAATCACAGTGCTCAATAGTTAAGACAGTAGATATATATATATATATATATATATATATATATATATATATATATATATATATATATAGCTATTGATATATATATATATATAAAAAGAATTATGAGGACATATACCCAGTGAATGTTAAGTTTCCGTGCCTCTATCACTCATCAGCAACCGGTAATATATTATTTCCTGTGGATTATGAAAATAAACGTATTCGATTAACCAATAGCCTGCCTCCAGATGATCTTCAGATGACTAGACTGGGAGAGTAAAGGAATTAGAATAGACGGCGAGTATCTGAGCAACCTCAGATTTGCAGACGACATTGCCTTTTTCGCGATCTCCAATTGATGATGGATGAACTAAATGAAGAGAGCAAGAAAGTCGGCCTACATGAACTTCAGCATGACGAAGATCATATGCAACAACCACATCGGAGATAAGAACACTGAGATCAAAATCGAAGACACAGAACTTGAGAAAGTAGATCACTACATTTACTTAGGACAACGAATCTCTACGAGACCCTCAAAATAAGAAATCAAGCGAAGAATCACGTTAGTATGGCAAGCCTTTGGCAGAGCAAGCTCAACCTTCAAAAACAAGAAGATCCCATTAATCCTTTAAAAAAAGGGTGTATAACCAATGCATCCTCACAATAGTCACTTATGGAGCTGAAACATGGAACCTAACCAAGAGACAGATCCGCAAATTGAGAACCATGCAACGTGCACATGAAAGAATTATGCTGGATCTCACATGGAGAGACCACAAGACAGCACAGTACATCCAGGAAAAGACAAGAGTCTGGGACACCATAGAATCCATAAAAATCTCAAATGGCAATGGACTGGCCATGCTGCAAGAATGACAGACAACTGATGGACATAGCGACTCATGACATGGATCCCTTGAGATCACTTGAGCAACCGAGGCTGACAGAATATTAGATGGAGAGATGAGCTAGACAAATTCAGAAAATACTGGCTCTGCGACGCCCACGATAGAGTAGTGTGACGAATCCTGGGCAAAGTCTATGTCCAACGACGGGCGTTGAAAGACTGATGATGATGATGATGATGATGATGATGATGATGATGATGATGATGATGAACGGGCTCTAACCATTACTACTATGTACGTATAAGGACGATCTACCTGACTTACCTCCCGTTTTCCTGAATTACAAAAAACGAAACTACACAATCATTCTGCCTTCCTTTCTCTATGTACACCAAACGTTCATTCTAGTGATTTTTTGCCTTATATAATATCTTCACACTTCAATGAGCATTTCGTATCAAGTTTGAAAACGTTCAATAGAAAGTGGCCCAGATGAATATTCAGTTAGATATTTCGCAGCATATAATGTATCAAGAAAGAGATTTTAAAGAACCAGCGATTCATTGAGCAAGAGGTCGTCATTGGCTTAATTGTAACAAACGATAAAAGTTAATCACATTTTCAAAGATTTTAAATGATTTTTAACGATTCAAGATACAGCCATTCATTATTAGCATCCAGATTAGCATCATAGTTACGATATCATTTTTTTTTAAATCCCCCCTGAAGGCTTGAAAAAAATATCTCATTTTTCTGAATGTGTTAGTCAAAAACTCAACTAAGTTATGTAAAGCCAGGCCTGCTCTTCCCTTTTTGCACCCTCTCTTATCACAAAATCTTTGGCCCACTGTCAAAGCCATCTATCCGGATCATTTGTGCACACAAACATTGTTACAGATGAATATTCATGTATAAGGATGCATGCGTGGTGTGTCCCATAAATAAATCGAACTTTTGAAACAGTGCGCCTCTTAGACGGTTTAGCGTGTCTGTGATTGGAATGTTATGTTGCAGTGACGTTGACCTTTTGTACAACAACAACAACAACAAAATCGACATCAAGCTACGTTGGTTAGTTTTTTTTTTAGTTTCATGTGACAGAGCAAATATGTGTGCAAGACGCTTGGAGTCTTTTTTCTCTCCAAGTCGAGCAATAAAATATCTTGAAGAGCAACATGTTTGTGTGAAATTTTCTGTTACAAATAAGGAAAAAAAAACTCAATTTTGGGGGGGACTTTTCTGTAGTCATAACAGGTCTATCGGACGTGTGCGACGTAAGATACAAGCATTTCATGTTGGGGAGCCTATCAACCAAAGATGATGACAAATCCTGATGATCTTTGACATTAACGGACAACGTTCACATTGAAAAATTGTGTGCTATGATCTGTGGAAATCGTCACTCAACTGTCCATGAAGTTTCCGATGAGATGTGAATGATTGCGCAAAATGATGAAAAAACTAACGATGCACCGCGTTGCCGCAAGGTTTGTGCTACGTCTGAGGACAGACTAACAATCTTTTGCGAAACACAAAACAACTGTCGTTCCCCAGCAGCCCTTTGATTAGGACCCTGTCGACATTTTTCGTTCCCAAAGCTGAAATACACCCTCAAAAGTTGCGGATTTCAGACCATAGAATAAATAGAAGAATATCAGCAATGGGACATGCACATTATCCCTCAAACACACGCGTGCATGCGTCTACGCGCACACACACACACATGTATATGTATATATATATATGTGTGCATAAATTATAAATTGCGTTGTATTTTATATGAACTTATTTGAGATGATCTCCCATTGTTACACGGTTAATAGAATAAACAACAAAAGAAAAATGGGACTGCTGCAGGAATCGAACCTATCACCGATAGGGTGGCCGCTTCAAAGTAGCGATACTCTTACCATTGAGCCAAACAGCCGTGGATGAGTGTGTGTGTGTGTGCGCGTGTGTGTGTGTGTTGACCCCTGTCAAGGTCGACAATGAATTTTATCAACTTTTTAAATTCATTGTTATCGGGGTAGTATTTATAAGTGTACGTATCTGTTAGACGTATTTTTATGAATAGATTAAGCGAATAGATATTTTTAAAACACCTTCAAACCTTGCTGACATTTTTTTTTTAAATCAAAGATGGCCTAGGACTTTTGCAAAGTACATTGTATATTATTTCAATGTTCTAGAAACTTACATTTGTAGGTTTGAGTTAAGTGGTCAACAAATGAGCTGGACTAAAAATGTGTGAAATTCTAAGGTCGGTGTATGGTCAGTTTGGTTTGTCCAAGAGGGAAAGACTGTCGATTTGAGATCAGGACAAAGAGTCTTTTACTCCAAAGCGTAAATCGGAACCCAGTCCTACATTTCAGCTTTATCTACCCTCACGCCTACCATGTTTGCTTTCCTGCTTATTTCACTGTTGTTTTGTTTGTTTTTCAAAAGAAAAGAAGAAAAAAAAACAAGAAAAAAAAAACAAGAAAAAAAAAACAAACAAGAAAAAACAAAAAAAACAACAAACAAACAATTGCTTGCGTCAGGTGGCCTATGACAAGCATTTGTGCACTTAACCAAAAGATAAGTGTTTGTGTTCGCAATAGATTTTTGATCCAGCCAAGGGCGGAAACCGGCCATTCCCTTCTGGAGGAGACAACAACAAGAATTCGGAACAGAAAGCTGTGATTATGGGTGCAGTTATTGCTTTCTTGTGTTACTAGTGGGTATACAGTATGTTCACACAACTATCCAATATTAAATCCATACTGAACACACACAATCATACACATACACACACAGAGGGTAAGTAGATTAATCTGTGGGTTAAATTTCATCCCACTTCTGAAGCGTTGACATCTGCGTGAGTGGTCATTTTAAATACCACTTTTTTTTATCCACATATATTAAGGAGCAGAGGGGTTTATATTGTCCCACCATTTTGTTAAGTATCCAGATTGATCAATAGATCCAATTCAAAGAGTTGAAAATTAAGATAGATATAAACGAAAATGAAATGAATTGGGATATATCTCCCTGTTTGATTTACTTCCAAAGGTTTTCTCACGTTACGCCCGTCTTACTTTGGTAAGCACAAGAATAGGTCCACATTTAAATCTTGACATTTTCCCTTCAAATTTGAAAGTCCATTGCTAGCTTTCTGCAAACGCTTACTAAATATTAATGTTGCCTCGTTTTCGATTGGATAATATTCGGCGAAGCCTATTCGGCGTTCGATTCACTTTGGCGTCAGTCCATTCATTTGGCGTTCTATTCATATTTCTTTTACGTTTGGAAGGAATGTTGATTGATTCATTAATCTCCAATGTTTGGTGCTATTCGGCGAATATAGAAAAATATTCAACAACGATTTTTAGTTATGTTTATTTGACTGTTTAATTATATAGAATTATATTTATTAGACTGGCCATTTCAATTACGATTTTTAATTATATTTATTATAATGTCCATTCGGATCACTTTTGTTTCAATTAAATAAATAAACCTTCAAATCTCCCAAATTTTACTTGTATTCAGTAGACTTTTTGATATATTACAATTCTATTTAGTTCACAGTTTAGTTACCCACAATTCCTTCGCTCGATAACTTCTTCATTTCTGAATAATGATTTAAAAAAAAAATTATCCTTTTCTATTTTATCAAACTAAGAAACGAACAAAGATATATATTCCCAATTCTCAAATTATCTCTATTTGTTCGTTTTTTTTACAAGTCTGACTTCGTCTAAGTTGAGTTTGCTTGCCTACCTTTTCAATTTTTAAAAAGCTAAATCCTTTCATTTTATTCATACTATGGCTGAGGAAATATCAACGAAACAAGAATTTTGCGTGATGGATCATCAAGAAACCTTCATCTTAAAAATCTACGGAAGTTCAAATAATTATTTGAAAATAATAACATTTTCTGTAATCATCTCCTCTACAACGATGGGTTTTGTTTGAAAGAAGATTTTGAGGATATATCTTTTATGTAAATATTCCCACTTTTTAAAAGTCAATAAAATGCAAAATAATACATAACATTTCTGTGAAAAAAATCGAATCAAATAATTCTGTTTTAATTAAATACACACACTGCTTCAAGGCGTACAAAATTACGATACGTGTATTATAATTATTTGACACTATATTGGGTTCATCTAATCAAGATATAATCAGTGTAAAGGTGAATTAGTCCCCGTTACCAACTAAACCATAGGCAATTACGTTATCTAGTTTACTGTTTACTTCGAACAAACTTAAATTTATATAGAATACGCGGTCTCATTTTTTAACTCTAAACCTAACTTCCAGCATAGAAATATTCCCCCCAATGAAGTTAAATTTACTGTTTTAAAGCTATTTAAAGTTTCACCTTTGAATGGTAGCAAATCAATCAACTTTTCCTCCGAACGTAAAAAAAATTGATAGAACGTCGAAACATCCATCGCCAATAGGGCTGATGTCGAATCAGTTTCGCCTAATAGTTCCACTCGCCTAGTTTTGGTGTAACGGCCAGTGACATAGTTCAAGAGATCATCACTGCTGTCATGAGTTCAACCCTCACTTTTGTAGCCTTACGCCGGACTAAACTAAGCTTAGTAAATATCTTGACTAAGTACAGTTTAGTCTGACATAGAGTCATAAGAGTGTGTAGAAAGATTATGTCATGCTGATCTTTCAAGAGAGCCCAATTCAAGTTCAAATTCAAATTTGTTGCTAACGATAGATACAAGCACTCTATTTGTGACCTTTAGTTATTTTAAACGCAATGGTATGGATTTGATAATACTATTTATTTTCATTAATATTAGCGTTAACTGAAAACTCTTTAAAAAATTGTATTCCCCATTTACGTTCTGCTCACCCCGTTTTACACCGAGACAGGATGGTATTGGTGTCATCCATTCATCTCCATAAAAAGCATTTTATGACCATCATTGACGACACAGGTGGTCGTTCTAATCGACTTCCGCTAATTGTCACCTCACGTATGTGGTCGTTGTATATTAAAATTCATGAGAGACGAAAATTTGTCCTGATTTCAATTCTATCAGCCCCGTACCAATAGGTATTTGCTGAAGTTACCTTATCCTGGCACCAGGCTACAAGTTTGGAGCACCCAGTGAGGCTCGAATTCGCTACAGCAGTAATAGCCCAGGAGGCTATTTTGCTAATGACTATTCTACCGCAGGACGTCCACGCAATGACACTGTACCTACGTAGTTACATTAATAAGACCGTAGACTAATTATGAAAACAATTATTTTGAGCAACAAATATTTTCAACATAGTCTCCTTCCTTGCCTGTGCACTTAATTCAATGGTGAATATTCTCGCATAGATTGAACATTATACAGAGAAATTTTCATATCAATATTCAGGAAATAACTTTCAGGCTACGGACTTATTAGTCCCCCTTCGAATTAACCTATGTAGCTAGAGTTCATGAATTACTTATTGCTACCATAGTTATAAGTTTCCACAGGTTTTTGTAGATTATGGCATTACAAATTGAGAATGTAGTCTAATGTATGGAAGATGGCCGATATTACCACCAATCAGCTATTGTAGATTTCCAAACAAGACATTAAGTTGATAAATTTATTAAAATACATATCGTCTTCGTAAAGGCGATTTCATCTAACTTAAGTGAATCAGATTGAGTTGTTTTAAATATATCTCATACATATTCAAGAAAGCTTGCGGCTATGTACTTCTCCTCTTCCCAATCAGTGCATTGTAACAAGAAGTATTGAATCGAGGTACCCCCAAAATGTACTCGCTCAAGGAGTGCCCAAAACATCTGGGTGATTTTTAACATAATCATCATTATGTGTGTGTGTGTGTGTGTGTGTGTGGTGTGTACGGGGGTCTCTCTCTCTCTCTCTCTCTCTCTCTCTCTCTCTCTATATATATATATATATATATATATATATATATATATATATATATATATATATAATATATATGATTATATATGCTATATTATAATGAATCTATATATAAAAAGTTCCCCTGTTATTTTCTGGTGAATGTATCATTTGGCCTCATCCTATTTACGTTGTCGAGGCCAAATGATATATTCACCTGGAAATAATCGGCGATCATTTTAGATATAGCTTCAATATTAGATAACACCATTCATAATCATTCTGTTGGATCTGTATATCTATCTATGTATTTATATCTTATTAGGAAAGATTCGACAGAATGACTATAAATCGTGTTATATTATAATGAAACTATATTTAAAATGATCTGTTATTTCTGGAAGATCATTTTAGGTATAGTTTCAATATGATATAACACAATTTATGGTCCCTCTGTTTGATCTATTTTGATAACACACACACACACACACACACACATATATATATATATATATATATATATATATATATATATATATATATATATATATATTCAGGGAAGTGTCTGGCCTTGTTCTTCTTCTCTCCCTACGAATTTCTATAGGATTCAGGGGAAACAACTGTACCTGTATCGGTCCCAAAATATTTATGTAAGGTCCCTGCATGATATTTGGTATACCTGCCAAGTTCGGTCTAGATCGGTTGAACATTCCATGAGTTAAGAATATTTGGGATAAATAGCTACAATGCAGTGCAGATAGCTGTGCATGTATCGCCCCCAAAAGTTGAGTAGTTTTTAAGCTATGCATTTCACGAATAATGGCTTCATTGCAAGAGAGATGACCGTATGAATCGAACCCAAAATTCATATTTTAGACCCTAGCAGGATACACGGTAATCAAGCCAATTCTAGTCCAGATCGAACGAGTAACTTGTGAGTTATGAATTTTATGACGATAGCTACGATACTGGGGTAATTAACAGTAGGGATCGGCCCCAAAATTTATATTTGAGGTGCTTACATGATATTCGTTATCCCTACCAAGTGTGGTCCAGTAGTTTTGAGTGATGAATTTTTGGGACATTTTGGTTTGGTTATCCCTTCCCTCTTGTACGGGCCTGATATGTTGATATACACCTTTTATTTATATTTGTTATGAATATTTGGGTGCTTATTATAGCTTGATGGTTAGCAAGTTCATCTCGCAAACTAATTCAATAGTTCAATTCGCTATTGAAGTTCTATTCACTATTGTAGGGAAATCGATCCTCAGTTGCTATTCCTGTATTATCACCGATTTTCGGTGTTGATTTCCGGTTAATGAACGTGTCGTCGAACAATAAAAATAGGATATTGTTGCAGTCGAACAGTCTGGTTGTTGATACGAGCTCATGGCGCTCTCCGGTGTCACGAATAGGCATTGTCGGCAACCGCTATCAGAGTCGCCAAATGCTGCAGTGAGTATCAACAATCTCTTGTTGCTATCGTATTCAAGTAGCCTGAGCGTCGATGAGAGAATTGGTCAACTCTCTATCCAAGGCCAGGTTTGCCAAGCGAGCAATAACTCACAATTGGTTAGACTAGTGGGTCTGGATGGTTATACCAAATGAGTAACTTAATTGATTATCAGTAGTAACAGGTAGCGGTTGTAATAACTGAGGAGTTCAAGAACTTCGAATGCAAATGCAAAAGGCGGGTCCTTGGGGGAACCGCCTCTTGGCTAGACTAACGTCTAGCCAACCTCTTCAAAATAAAACCTATATTTATGCAATCTGTTTTAACTTATACGTTCATTTTGTAAGATATTCGGCCAGTAAGCTAAGGCATATTTTGATGTCCAAAACGGCCCAAAATGTCATTGGGATAATTCATGCGTTAGCAGTAAAGGCTTGTTGATTTTTTTCTTCATCATCATCATCAGTAGCAGCCTTTTAACGTCCGTCATTGGACATAAACTTTCCTAGGATTCGCCACACTTATCTATCATGGGCGTTGCAGAGCCAGTATTTTCTGAATTTGTCTAGCTCGTCTCTCCATCTAATATTCTGTCGGCCTCGGTTTCGCATGTGATCTCGGGGGATCTATGTCGTGAGTCGCTATGTCCATCAGTTGTCTGCCATTCTTGCTGCATGGCCAGTCCATTGCCATTTGAGATTTTCATGGATTCTATGATATCCCTGACTCTTGTCTTTTCCTGGATGTACTGTGCTATCTTGTGGTCTCTCCATGTGAGGCCCAGCATAATTCTTTCATGTGCACTTTGCATAGTTCTCTTTGTTAGGCTCCATGTTTCAGCTCCATAAGTGACTATTGGGAGGATGCATTGGTTATACCTAATAATTTGCCTATAAAAGTATGCAAAACTGTCTAGTATTAACAAGAAACGCAAGATAAAATTGTATAACACAGATGACATTCTAAAAACATAAATAATGAAGACTTGAATGATTTTTCCAATTACATTTCATAAATATTATCTTGAAGATGACCGGGAAAAAGACCTACGAGATGTCATGGAAAAAAACATAACTTTGGTTTATGGCGAAAAAAAATGTCATAAGAAAAAATTGAAATAAGTAATATCCGTACCTCACTTAATTGAATTATCGTAGCCCGCACGTATACCATAAATATTCTCCTATGAGCCATCTAAAATGATCTAATACGAATTTTAAAAAAATTATCTGAAAAAAGATACCAAAGAAACCCCAAAAGCGCCTTT
Source organism: Thysanoteuthis rhombus (assembly GCA_963457665.1). NCBI lineage: Eukaryota > Metazoa > Mollusca > Cephalopoda > Oegopsida > Thysanoteuthidae > Thysanoteuthis > Thysanoteuthis major. The sequence goes on along the minus strand of OY735217.1, from coordinate 29,526,102 downwards.
TTTTAAACAAAGGAAGCTGTTTTTAGATGGTGCCTAGAGGTATAGTCCTACAAACTTCTAACATTGCAGCCCCTAAAATGTGACCTGGAGTATTCTGGAGACACCCAAAGACACACGGACACTCAAAGATAGAAAAATCTGTAGCCCACTTGGCTGGTTGGTCGGTCATTTGTGGGTCTACGGTAATCTTTTATTTGATCCTTTAATTCATTTAATATTTTTGAAACTCATGCAATTTTAGACTTGAAACTTATTTCAAATGGACTTTTTAGAAAAAAAAAAAATAATCGTTCGAATCTATTTTCATATTTTCAGTAATTTTTCAATGTTACATCTTATAAATCTCTTGACCAAACCTAAAACACCGCAAAAAAGAATAAAATTTTACAATAGAAGGCTAATTTTTTTTAACTCTTTCATCTTAATTTCTCTTGCTTTTTATTGTACTCTCTGACTGTCATTCTATAATCTTTAGTATTTGGCCTGCAAAATCCCAACGATAAGGGATGCAAGTTCAAGTTGGAGACTTTTTTTTTCTTTCTGATCAGCGACGCGTTCTAACGATTGTTGAATGACGATCAAGCAGTTGCAATACCCCCCCCCCCAAAAAAAAAAAACCAGCAAAGATCAAGACGAAAGAAATTCTTGTCCCAAATTATTAATAACTGACGATGCTTCATCTGGGGATTTCAAATACTATTACAATAGTACTTATGTTAATTGCCCACTCCTTGTCCATACTTATAACAAACCTCTTAAACTATAATAATTTGTTGCTTATATGTCTGTTAAAAGTTCCTAACGGGTCACTTATAATGTTAGACAGTGACTCAGTTATGCCATATACTTGCTTGTTTGGAAAGACAATAAGCTTGTCGAGAGAACAACGTTACAATTAGACCAATTAGTTGATGAAAGTTTCTTTCCATAAAACCAGCAGCTTTCTGGCTGTTATTTGAATAAATAAACAAATTCACAAGTCAGACTATTCTTTCCTAAAAGCTAAAAATAGATTATGAAGCTAAAAATAATGAAAACATGCTGAGTAGCAACATTATTATGAAGTAAGCCATACACCAAATAAAAAAAAAGGACATATTTGATTCTTATAGAGTGAAAATGGTGCTTATATTTCTTGATGGGTGTACAGGGATCAGATGTGTGTGAATGATATATATATATATATATATATATATATATATATATATATATATATATATGTGTATGTGTGTGTGTGTGTGTGTGTGTGTGTGTGTGTGTGTGTGTCCTATCATATTAGCTATCACATATGGGCAAGGAAAGCTGCTTCAACATCCATGTGACCTTTGAACCGAGTTGACAGGTAACATATACTCACTGTGTATCGACATATTCTAAATGAAAAAATATGTAATATTTTCCAACATCCAGTTCAGTAATCATTGATTTAACTCATTCTCATCGAATCCTATGTTTTTATAAAAGTTACTCCATTTTCCAAAGATTTTTAATTAAAGAGTTTTAAATTTTCTGTCAGTAGACATCAACCATGGGACAATTGAATATAGTTTTCGATAACAAATATATATATATATATATATATATATATATATATATATATATATATATATATATATATAAACAGTCTAAAACTTGCTTTAAATATGCAGAAGTACTCAATTTCTTACGACTAACTTCATGCCATTTTTTGCGATTGAAACCAAAATCATTATGTTCTAATCTTTTTATAAAAAATCCGTGACCATTTGTAATGTTTTTGGTACATACCAGGTGGAGATGAGGGACATGATTCGGACATATTTTAGAGCTATGTATTCAAGATATGAAAGGTGCATCTGGTCTACACTTTTGGATGTGAATAAAAATATAGCAAGAAATGTTTTGTATGCTACAAAAAAACGATCGCTGGCTTTCATGTATGATGATGTATTTAAAACAGTTGGATATAATTCTGTAATTGTGTTTGCGTAACTTCTTGAAATAAAGAGCTGAAGCCTTCTCTTAAGTGGGAACGTCATCACTGCCAAAACTACTAACCCAAACAAGTAATATTAGATGAACTATTCACAATATATGATAAGCTTTATAGAAACAAAAAAGTTTTGTTTTATGTAGAATTCAATATCTTACGAATATCAGCAAATCAAAACGTTCCTACGTTATACAATAGGAACAAAATGTCGTTATTTTCTTGGTTATTACATATGTTAACGAAGTTGGAAAAGTATATGTATCCAGGCGTGTCTGTCTGTCCACAAGATATCTCCGGAAGTACTGAATGGATTTCAATGACATTTAGTGGACGAGTGGGCCATGGGACGAGAAAGAAGTTGTCAAATTTTGGGGGTGGATCCAGTTTTTTTTTTCAAGAGATATTTTTCGCTTTTCGAAATAGGCTCGTGACTGACCACACAATATCTTCAAAATTTCTCAATAAATTTAAATGCAATTTTGTGCAAGAATGGACAGCAGGCTACGAAAGAAGTGGTAACATTTTTTGGGTAGATCTATGCACAAGTACCTACCCTACGTCGTAGCTATATATTCACTCACTGAATATCGCCAAAAGTTCACGCCCGTTCACTCGATATCTCCATTCTTCAAAAGTTATTGTTCAAATTTTGTTGAAAGGTAGTCAATGGGCCTCAGAAGAAGTGATTACATTTTTGGGCGGGTACAGGTCAAAATGACAATGCTTCATCTAAGAAATTCAGGCAATTTAAAACTATCAAGTCTACTACTACAAATAGTATGAAAGAAAGAATGTACTAATAGTATGAAAGAAAGAATTGGTCAGCATATACTGGGTTATGGTTAAGATGTTATAACCTTCAAATCTCTTAGATGAAACATTATCATTTTTGTCTTTTCTGTCATCTTGTTTCTGTCGTTTTTATCATTGTAGTAGTATTAGTAGTAGACATTGCAGGCTTTCTTGGATAAAGCATTGTTATTGATTTTTGACTAGCTTTTCTTACATCTTATTCCTGTTGCTTTTTGTCACAACTCTCAGGTTGTTTTTGCATTTACTCTATGACCATTATGAATAAAAAGCAAGAAAAATAAGATGAAAGAAAAACTAGCCCAAAATTGATTATAGCATATAGTCGGTTAAGGTTGAAATGTAATAAAATATATATTACACAACGCATCATCAATCATTATTGATTTTTGTGTTGCATTTCTTTTATCTTATTCCAACTGCTTTATATTGCAAGAGTAGCAATAGTAGATATAATAATTTAAGTTGTTTGACTTTTTCAAATGAAACATTGTCGAATATCAAGGTTGAAAGCTTTTCTGAAACCCAACTCGCGTGTCATACTCACCCCGAGTTATCAGTCTTAGAGTTTACCCAAGATGAATTCACTAAGAATTATTGGATTTAAATTCAGCAGGGGACTAATTCCTAAGAAAATCTAACCATTGATCCTTCAAGTTAAAATAAGTCAATATATAAGAGAGTAGTCAAGAATCGTTAATATAAACGTCCAGAATTAGGTAGTTGCCATGGTGTGATCATTCGAAAGCTTGCAAACCAATATGCTTAATAGTTAAAACCAAGTGTGGGGATATATCATCATCAGTCTTTTGAGGTCCGTCATTGGACATAGACCTTCCCCAGGATTTGCCACAATTCTCTATCACGGGCGTTGCGGAGCCAGTTCTTTCTGAATAATTTACCTGTAAAAAGAGGTCACATCATACTTCTGAATACTTCATCTTTGACTTTGAAGAGTCCCAATAAAAGATATCAGGTGAACTGTTTCAGTTGAGAGAGATTTGAATTTCTGAGAAAACTTACATGTACAAATAAAAACACAGGAGACAATAAATGTACAATACGTAGAGATTTATTACCAGACATACATGCGAAACCATAGATATATATATATATATATATATATATATATATATAAAAAAACAAAACGAAAAAAAAAAACGATCTTTTTTTCGGAAACGATTTTTGGAAGTTACTGCTGGTATGAGTGATACAAGTCCCTTCTGGTTCCATTGAAAGGAGAAAAAAAAAAAAAAATTTCAAGGAATGGAAGTTGCCAATGAAGAAGGGCAAAAAGATATGTAAAAAAAAAAAAAAAAAAAAAAAAAGAAAAAAAAAAGAAGAAAAGCAGTTCACCTCGATGCCTTCTCAATCTTTCTCAATTTGATAGCAGAGGCTGAAGGCTAGAAAAGAAAGAAATTGTCACTGTAATGATTCTTGATGTTTGGAAGAGAGATGGTGATGAGCAAACACAAGGTGGATGATGTCTTGTGCTGATATGATTGGCAGTGTGTATAGGTAGGTGTGTATGGATATTTACCAAGCCGAGCTTAGTCTGGCACAAGGCCAAAAAAAGGGGGGAGATTGGGGTAGAAAGTTTGAGTCGAACCCATCTTCCTAAGGGGGGAGAGCCTACCTGCCTTTAAAAACAGTTTGTGAAATCCTGGCTTTTACTTGCACTCTAACCCCGACCACTGGCGCCAATGGGAAATATGCACCTATCCTACCCACAAGGTCGGCAAGGCCCAAGATAGGTGTATATGTATTGTTGTTTGTGTGTGTGTGTGTGTGTGTTTGTATGTGTGCACAAGAACATGAGTGATATCCCTGAAAAAATATAGGCATTCACACAGAAACCCCTAGTAGCAGGCCTTTGAGCTTTTTAGAAAAAAAATCAAGACAAAGATTAAAGAATAAAAAATACATAAGTAATAAAATGGAAAAAAAAAAAAAATTTTTTTAAAAGAAAACAGAACATAAATACCCTCCCCCCCCAGAAAATTAAATAACTGACCCATCCACCCAAAATCAATCAAAATTTACTATAAACAAGAAGAAAATAATCAAGAGAAAAATAAAATGAGTTTTAAAAAAAGTGAAGAAAACAGAAGAGGAAAAAAAAAAAAAAAATTAAATACCCCCTCACAAAAAAATTAGAAAAGCTAGCCATAAAACTCAAAATTGGGGGGGGGGGGGGGAAATCAATTCATCCCCACCCACAGATTGACCCTGGTAGAAATTTTGTTCATTCCTTTCTGTTCCCATATCTTTTATAACCAAGTATCTCAAATTTTACGCAAGAGGGTAAATGGAATGTTCCATGGTACTGGGAAGGAGGGAGACAGAAAAAGAGCACAAAAAGAAAAAAAAAAAAAAAAAAAAAAAAAAAACCAAAAAAGGTAAATTATTGCCGCTACATTTTGGAAACTTGAGTATTGGTGTTTATGGTTGCTATAAAATGTCCATCAACAAAACAAAGTCAAAATATTACCACTTTAGGCATGTTATAAATGTTGGTTTTTCTGTTCACAGAAATCAAGCCATGTTAAATCTAAACAGAATTCCCATCAATGAATATTACAAAACTCCAGAAGATTTAAACAAAAACCTAGTTTGTTGATAGAAAAAGGCTGATCTTCATCTCAGAATAAGGTAAAGGGAAAAAAAAAAAAAAAAAAAAAAAAGAAAGAAAAGATTTCTGTCACTTTAAACAACTTTTAACATTTCAGAAATGAGTTGAGGTGATGTATGGAAAGCAAAGCAAGATATTCTCACCAGTACAATTGCTCTCATCAATAATTGTAAACTTAAAATATTTGACCGATTGCTACAAATCTCTGTATAAAAGTTAAAAAAAAAATCATATTCCCTTTGCTTCTTGTATCCTATCTCCACTGTTCAGAAACAACGATTTTAGTTTTTGAAAATAAGCTGTAGAAAATAGAAAAGTCAGCCCAAATCACCATAATATTGGATTAACAAGAAAAAAATATTGGAACAAATGATAAAGATATAAACCAATAACAGCAAGCCAACTTGTAGTAATGTCATTAAATAGTGAATAACTTATACAAAAGGTTTCTTTTAGAAAATGACAAAAACCTCCCCACACAAATTTAAAGCATACATTGGCAGCCATTTCATCTGTATGCATCAACAAATTGACAAGCTGTAAAATTCCACTGAAGGTTTCATTCGTATAAAAAAAATACTTGGATTTTGACCAATCGGATGTAGTTGAGCCATTTGTTATTTATAACTATACTGAAAAAAATAGCTGAAACCTATTTTTGAAAACAATTCTCTAAATAACAAATCTTTTTGAAAGTAGGCTTCAATCATAAAGAGAAAAAAAAAATGCCAATAATTGTAACTCCAATTTCTAACTGACATTAACTGGTTATTCTCAACTCGAAGTTAGTGAGAAATAATCCTAAAAATTTGTTTTCTTGAAAGGAAGTGACCATAAGTAATTAGGATAAGATGAAAAAACACACATAAAAGAAATAAAGAAGAGATTATGTAAAAAAGGAGATATGATCTAATTCTTTACTCACCTGAAATAATTATTAGTTATGATAAACTAAGTGTGACTCCCCTATTAATCTTTGGTTAGTTTTTCTTTCGTTTTATTTTTGTTGCCTTTTTATCGCAAATTCAGGCCTTTTTTTCTTCTAAACATTCTATGACGTTAGTTTAGGTTAGATAAAAAAAAAAAAAGCAGCTCCCAACATATTTTGAAGATATGAGATGCAATTTCAAATCTCATCAAAAGTTACTTTTTTATACTCCAATTCATGCTGCTTACTTCAATACGCCTGAAACAAGTAAACTTCCATCCCTAGTTGTCTGAATTTTTTTTACATGAAGTATTGTTATCATTATTCATTTTTGACAAGTTTTTCACCTTATTAACTTACTGCTTTTCATTGGAATGCCAAGATTGTTTTTACATCCAAGTGAGCAGCATAGATCAGATACAAAGAATCAAGTTCCAACAAGGTTTGAACTTACATCCTCTATTCTAAGGGCATTAGTGTGATGTGAACATAAAAATTCAAAATCTTGTCAGAAATGTATTCCTTATTTCCATTTAGCTTGATTAATGGCAGTGGAACATAAAAACAACCTATTTCAAAAAAAGCAAAAAACAATAAAAAACAACAAAAAACAAAAGAAGAGAAAAAAATAGTCAAAAATTAATGATAACCCACAGCACTTCATCTGAGAAATTCACACAACTTAAGACTATTACATGCGCAACTACTAACTACTTAGCAAAAAGCAATAAAATAAGATGAAAGAAAGACTAGTAAAAATAATAACAATGCTTCAACTAAGAAATTTGGACAACTTGAGATGGTTACATCTCCTACCACAACTAAGAGTGAACTAACAATATGGCACGAAGTAAAAAATCCAATAATGAAGACTGTAGTTATGTAACCGAATTTGAATGACTGGTCGGCTTCAGTAGTCTAATTAATAACAATGACAATGCTTCAATCAATTCAGACAAGTCAAGTTAGGATCTTATTTTGAAATTAGCATTTGGAGCCTTTTCATAATTCAAGTGTTTTAATTCAAAATAAAGTTAATGCATCCTAACAATCTAACACAAAAAAAGATATTCATTATATAAGGGTAATATTTTGTTCATTAATATGAGCTGATCTTTTCCAAAAATAGAATATTTTGGTTTTGCATGAAAATGATATTTTGAAAAAAAAAAAAATCAAAATCTGCATAAATCTTAATGAAATCCATCCATGAACAATATGGCTGTCCTTAGTCTAGTAGACAAATGATACAGGTTCTAAAAATCTAAAAAGCTTTCAATTAGGGAATTCATAGGGTTTTTTTTGTAGGGGAGGGGAACACAATTGGGTATTGAAAAAAAAAAATAAAGAAAAAAAAAAGTGAACAAATATTTTTTTCTCCACCATTTTTCTTATAAACAATCTATTTTGAATGCATTAAAATATTTCTTTGTCATCAACATGATAAAAATAAATAAACATTCTTCTTATTGCAGTTTGATCTTCCAAGTGATAAGTTGGGGTTCTAATTGATTTAAAAAAAAAAAAAAAAAGATTAAAATTAAAATATATTTCTTCTGAGAAGACATAACCTAAAACTTATCGTAGGTTTTGTTTTTGAAGTAGGTCATGAGCATTGCATATATATTTCTTATTCACACCAGTCAAAATTGATTTTGAGAGTAATAGCTTTTTGCTGCTAATGCTGGGCAGGTATATATATATATATATATATATATATATATATATATATAATAAATTGGATATTCTCCCGCATTCTACATTATGTAAGCTCTCTTGAAGAAAAGTTAGTCTTCAAATGTTACAATTATCAAAACTTCTCATCCTGACAAGTCTGTATACCCAATGAATAAAGTAGTTATAGGGGAGTGATTTTCCAAAAAGATTACTAGCCAACTCTCTTCTCTCTCTCAACAATCATGCCAGTGAATAATCATTTTTGTTAAGATACCTAGCAGTGGGACAGAGGGAAGAGAGAAGAGAGAAGCGGATTAATGCCTTATCCAAGGATATTAGCATAAGATGAACGTAAGTAACCCCAGTTGGAATTTAAACTAAGTTTGCTAATAGCTATTACTCAATCCTCTCTCTATGTATGTGTCTGCTTGAACCATCTAAAAATATATATTGCATGCATACAAGGCAGTTTTTTTTTCTTTGGGAATTATCATTACATAAACACAAATATACACACACATTCACACTATGTATATAATATATGATTGGATATTCTCTTTCATTTTACATTATGTAAGCTCTCTTGAAATAAAGTTAGCCTTTGATCTAGTAACAAAAAAAATCTTGATTTGAATGTTACTATTTTCAAAACTTCTCATCCTGACGAGTAAAGTCTGTATATCTGATGAATAAACATTACAGTAACACAAGGCAATATCAACAAAAAAAAAATTAGTTGAATACTATTTGATAAATATCAGCAAATCTAAGTGTTCTGTACTCAATGAAACCAAAAAGTAGTGATGTCCTCAGCCTTGAACTTGTTGCTGAAATGCAGCGGTTCTCAGACTTTTTTTCCCCTGTGAACTATCTAATATTCTCAAAAAAAAAAAAAAAAAAAAAAATTGAGCAGACCCATAGTTACAAAAAAAGAAAAAAGAAAAACAAGACAAAAAACAAACTGTAAATTAGATGATTATAGTGAAAATAAGCATTTTTAGACACTACATTTATTTCAAAATTATTTTCCTTTTGCCGAAGAGAACACTTTGAGAACTGCTGCTGCAGTGCAAATAACTAATAATTTCTGAAATATGTAGGATCCTAAAAACAAGTTATTATTATTATTATTATTATTATTATTTATTCATGATCAGAAAGGCTAGGTCAGGCAAATTATTGCTTCACAAGAAAAGCAACTTCAAAATATTTTCTTTTTACCTTCTAAAATGATTTCGGTATTATTTTTCTACGCACAAAATTAAACAGGGTCAACACAAGAACTTCGAAAGGTGAAATAGAGAAACTTGCTATTACATCAATCCCAATAGACATTAATACTCAAAACCACAGAGTTATTCCCCTTGTTCATAGTCGAACGTTCTTGAATCAGCTTCCAGACAGAGAAAATAGTCGGCCGTTTTGATTAATATTAAATAAATAATTGAATAATGAAAGAAAACCCAAACAAAATTTTCATATAACATCATTCTTCAATGCAACTCCCCCCCGAGACAATGTCTTCGAAGAACTATGTAAAAATTACTAAATATAAAACTAGATGATAGCTTTCTAGGTTTAAATCCCTGGGTTAAGAACAGATGAAGCTGAAGTAACAATTGACAAGAGTTCTACATTTTTTTCCGCAAAGAAATTCTATCAAAACATAAAATTAATTGGTGCATTCACTGAGACCTAGCAACAAAAAAGCTTCAAGAGGAGAGCTAGGTTACAACTGATAATACTTTTTTTTCCAAGCTAAGCATAGAATGAGCTAGGTAATTATTGATAATACTTTTTCTTTTCATTCTATATAGCCTACTTGAATATAATATGCATGACTTTACTCATTTTTAAAATTTTTATTTTAGAATAGCTTGATTGTGTCCTTAGTTTATTTCTGCATAACCCTCAACATACCAGACTTCATAACTATTTAGCTCTATTCTAGCAGCTCTTTTGTAAACATCACCTTTGTGGCTAGCTCTCCGATGGTGTGACCGGAATCAACACCAACTTATGTTTTAAATTGTGGCAGCTGCATCTCTTTAAAACCCTGACAATCCAAGTAGACATCTGTTGGAAAAGTTAACTTTGGCACAAAGCCAAATTCAGGGACCATCTACTCAAAATCAAACTCTCCAGTAATGGTTAATAGAAAACTGAACATTGCTTAATGAAAGGTGGTCAACTGATACTCTAAATTTATATATTTCCCTTGTGAGGAACCAGGAATATTTACAGTGAAGTAAAATATGTGCGTGTGTGTGTGCGCACATGTGTGATTCTTTACCTGAAATTGGTTGAAAACAAACAAAAACCCTCATAGGGAGTAAAGAATTATTTGAGCTACATTACACAAGAGGTTTTACAATGTCAACAACAAAATCAAGTGCAATGTCTTGCTTTCCAGGAAAAACAAATTAGCCATATATTTGACAACAAATATGGAATGTTGTATTTTTCATAAAAACAGTCGGAGTAGACAATGGATTAATAACAGCTCTACAAGGGAACTTTAAAGTTAGTATGAAGATGGAGTTAGCTTTTCTCAACAAATCATTTGTAATCTGTGAGGAAACAGAGCCTAACTTAAAGACAAGTTTTTAATACATTTGAAAGTCTACACAATTTGATACATACACAAGCTTTATATCAAACACAGGACCTTTTCCATTTCATTTGAGTAACAATATGATCATATCTGCTTGCAATTAATGTTTAATTATGCTTTTTGTATTATGATAACAGTAATCTGTTGAGTGCAAGTACACTTAAAGCTTGTCATGTTCTTTGTATACTTATACACATAATTTCAATTGTACATTTTTTTGGTCCCCTTTTGAATTTCATAGCCTGGAGGCAACAAATGCGCTAAAACATTATAAATTTTGATCACAAGGGTTAAGATACGCTTAAAACACTAATTTATACAATAAAGGTTTTTAAAAAAAATATCAATAATTTCAATGAGCAAAGTTTTAAAGAATTAAACTATACTTATATACTGCTGAGTAATTTGTTTCCAAATATTGATAAATCTTACTGAAGCAACCATTTACTTAACAAGATGGCTATTTCAATGTTATAAAAGATAATTATTAGTGAACAGCGACAAGAAGCTTTAAACTAATCCAACCATCCATTAAACCTCAAATAGGGGAAAAATACTAACAAAATAAAATTCAAAATAGTTTACCAAAAAAAAAAAAAAAAAAGAAAATTAAAAATAACTAGACAAAATTCTAGCTTAGTTTAGTAAATACATAATTTTTCATCAACCATGAACTACAAGGCTTGACTTGAAAAACAAAAAAACAGAAAAAAACAAACTGTTCTCTGTATCTATGCAATAAGCAACATTTGGCTACTAGAAAATATTAATAAAAATTATATGTTTAATCACTTTTTTTCAACTAAAATAGACACACAAAAATTAAAAAAAAAAAAAATGCTTGGAGAATAAGTGCTTTCACCGTGAAGCAAGAATTGGTATGAAAACCTGTATAATACAGATAAACTGGTTGGAAATCAAAGTTAAGTACTGTGTATGTTGGTGAATAAGTCAACCCCAACAATGAAGTTTCTATTAAAGTTTAGTCTCATAATTGCCAGATAAGTTGACTCCAACATAAGGCAGCATAATCAAGTCCAAAGAGTCTAATCAGACTAATACGATCCATTGATGTTTATTAAGTTTTACTTATATGCCTGCATATTCAGTGAGTATGCCCGTACTTCATCATCCTTAATTTTTCTAAAAAAAAAAAAAAAAAAAAAAAAAAAAAAAAATGGAAGGAGGGGGGAGGAGTATTTCAATACTTCATATGAACAGTCCTCCCTCCGCCAAGTTTTGAAGCAATTAGTTAATGAAAATGAAAAAAAAAAAAAAAAAAGAAAAGAAAAGAAACACCGTATTTCTTGATGGCATGAGTGGTTTTAGTCCTCACCAATAGAGTACTTTGGATGTTACTTTAGACCTAAAGGCCACTAACCACCAAACTAATCTTGAAAATATATAACCATGCATGAATTGTCTGTTGTGCATACATTTGTGTGTGGATATCTATACCAGTGTGGAGGATATTTCCAATAAGAGGTTGATTACTGAGAGCAGAATCCATTCATTTTTTTTTTTTTTTTGGACATCCTTACCAAGAACTTCTCAACTTAAGCTCATCCAGAAAGGCACAGAAAAACCAAAGTTCTAAATTTCTCATTAGCTGAGACAAGAAAAAAAAAAAAAAAAAAAAAAAAGCTCCAAAGTCAAGATTAGGCAATAAATTATTTAGGTAGGAAGCAACAGATATTCATATATTTAATCATATTTTAATCACTTCTACAATAGGCTGGAAAAGTTATGAAGATTTACATAGTCATATAGTTATCTGGCATAGATTAAATCTGGTCTACAGCACTTGAATATGCAACAATAACTTTTGGAGAGGACCCGTTCTAAGAGAAAGACAGCTTTTACAATTGTATTTTTTTAATGAAGATGCTCGTCTTGTGGGGATGAAACAATGAAAACAACAATAACAAACTGGTAAATGGGGTAAATCCCTAAGCAGATACTTAAGAACTGAACATTTAACAGTCAAGTCCTCGGGTTATGACTGACCAACTTACGGACAACTCGTACTTATGAATACATTGCCATGAATCCTCATATGTTACAAACAACACTGTGTCGAGTGCGTACCTTTGCATTTGACATTAACTTTTCTTTTAATAACCCACGTAACCCTAACTCCAAAGTGTAATTCAGACGGAAGTGAGAGTAATACATCAAAGAAAGAGAAGACAATAACAATTGAAAATGAAGGGGGAAAATAACAAAGCGATCAGAAAGAGGTGAAACACTGTTGGTCATTGTAAGATCCAAAGGTACTTTGCTGTATCATTAAAGCATCTCTTTCCGTTATTTGGAAGGCAAATGCAAAAGTAAAATATACACTAAGATAAACATTTGACTTATTGATACTAAACTAAAAAAAACAAAACAAAAAAAACAAAACCCAACAAAACGAACATACCTGTTCTGACTTATCTATCTTTTCATATGCATTCATTCTAAGTATTCTTTTCTTAAATTTTTTGATTAAAATGGGAGCAAAAAAAAATATATCAGATATTTTTTTTTGTCATTTTGCTTCCAAAAACCTAGACTAGGGCTGCAGGTATTGAAGATTCCAAAATTTACTTGTTAATATTATTGCAGGTCTGTGAAATGGCTACTTTCAACCAGTCTTAAATTATTTTCAATTCAAATAAAAATGAAGTGATGTATGAAGGTTGAACTCAATTTGTTATGAGGAGAAAATAAAAAGAAAAAAAAGAGTTATGTCCCCTGGATTGTTCACTAACAAAATTTATCCAATTAGCCCTAGTCAGTGGGCTGTCATCAGCTCGCATTTCCTTGACGATGAACATATTCAGTACCGTATTTTTGGTGTCTAAAAGGCTCCAGGCCCCATGGACGCACCCCAGTTTTGATATGCCGAATTAAAAAAAAAACCCCATAATATTAAGGTCTCAGCACTTTCACCTACCATATCAAGATGTTTAGTGGGAGGCTTTATAATCTTATATTGTTCTTCTGATATCAAGTTCTACGTTTAACTCTCAAATTCAAAAAAAGAAAAAAAAAAAAGGAAAAAGAATATTGTTATCAAAGGGAATCTCTCCAGATTGAAATTATCCCCCTTTGACTATTAGGTGGATTTGAAAATTTAAAAAATTCAATTGACAGAATTCCATCATCTTAAATTCTATTCATTGAAAAAGATCCACCATTAATATAAATGGTCCACGAATTAAAGAGTTAGAACTTTGGAAACTCATAGTCACCATTGCCTGGTATTGCTGACTGAACTCAACCCATTCCATCAGACAACCCCTGAACAAAACCAATACTGATAAGATAACTAGACAAAATCAGTCAACTAAGATTTGCTAGTAAACCCTTCCAAATATTACAGTTTTACTTCTTTTGTAATTTAGGTTCTAAAAGCATTTATGGTTCAATGGTTTATTTACTATTTGATACTGTGTAACTATACACTTCATTTGGAGTTTCCATCCTGGGGCTTGGATTATAGTCTAGCGTAGAGAACCTTCCTTTAACGTAAGGAAAAGCCTGCGAAAAAAAAGTCATCTTCGACATGTAGGACGCAGGGTAAGGTTTTTGGTCTTATTTATGGAAAAAATAGCATCTTTGACACCGGAGTGGGGTAAAGGGATACGGCAGTTTGATTATTTTAAATGTTAAATGGGTATAATGGGTTGAGAATCCTCGAGTTATTGCCATCTTTTTCAAGGCTGTCAATCTGAGGATTTCACATTTAATAATTGGTGAAGACTGCGTTGAATTTAGCATGAGGTTTCATTCATTTTCATTTAGCTTGTTTCTTTTTCTTGGAACAGGAAGGCAGAATTCGCCTTGTTGTCTGTGTCTTGACATGAAGGTAAGCATCTCATGATTATAACCTGTCAATTGATGAGATTCCCATCCTACCCCCAACACTGATTATAGTGAGGAAACAAAAAAAAATTGAAAAAACATAAACACCACTATAATTTCCCCATAATCATATCAAGTGGCTTGAGTAATCACATGCTGATATATTAAATGAAATAACAATTTATTATCAGTTATCGCTAATTTATTTGGTTCACATTTCTTTGAAGCGCAGTCTCACATCAAGGGAGGTAACCTTTCGATGCTAAAATTTGGAATTACCTCCCTTGAAAATTCTACTACGATATTCAAGAAATACATTTAAAAAAAAATTCCCTACACTGTTGATAGCTCACAACGCTTTGTGTTTTTGTCCGATGTTTAAGTAATCAAAAGGGTCATAATAGACACGCTTCGTCGTCTTAATCATTTGCTCTATCTATGGTCATTTCAACATGTTTTTTTCTGCTTTGTTTCTCAAAAATCTAGTATGCATTGCATGAACTTTCTGAAGAAGTTAGCTATTCATAACTACATGTACCCACGGACTTTTGAAATCTTCAGCATAATTTAAAAAAAAAAAAAAAATCTGAAATAAAAAAAGTGTTATAAGTTTTTATAATTGTTTCTGCTAAAAAAAAAAAATATCCATTTTGAATATCGGCAGTAGAATTAACAAGTTTTAGAACTGAAAGGTTACCTCCCTCGATAGCAGCATTTACAACGTTCAAAGTAATGACAACTGTTGATTTTTTTACCAGTATTCCTTTTATCTTAATTAGTTGGACGTTAGTGAAATTCAGAGATCAGAGATCAGAGATTTACAAAAAAAAAAAAAAAAAAAATCTTCCAGCAAGATTAACTTGCATCCTTTCTTCCTTGGGAAACCTGACAGCTGCACTACGGCTCAAGCTACTGAAGCCAATTGTTGTAGAAGATCAAATCTGACCATATAGCCTTACTCCTTACTTTCCACCTAATGCATGATGATGACATCTGAGCTTTTCTTCACATTTGCAAGTAGTATTACTAGTAATATTATTAGAAAATGGTCAAAAGCTGTCACTAACTGTCAATGTAGGTTTCTTCAATTTTTAGAACCCAGACTGGCTGGCCGGCTATTTATGCATAGTGTGTATATATGCCAAACCAATGGAGCAAGAGGGATGAAAATTCATACATTTACTCCTCATGTGTAGAAAAAATGTTTTTGCTTCATTTCAAAATTTTCCTTCTACATAGGTTTTTTCAGAAGTGGACTCTATTCACAATGTAAGTTAACGCTAAATTGACCCTCTAAGCTGTGTCTGGCATCATTCACACTTTTTAATATTTTTCATTCATCAATCACTGTCCAACCAAAAGCAAGAAAAGTAACTTATCCATAGATCACCCCTTTTTCGATTGATCACCCTCAACACGGCTCGCTGCGAAGATGGTAGTCATGTGACGGTTTCTACTGAGTGACTAACCAGACCTATCTGGTATTTTATCATTAAATGAAGCACTTTTCAATCATTCTTATTTCTTGACTAGTATTTCATTCATCTTAATTTCAGTCGCCCTTTATTGCAACCACTCAGATCAACCTTCAGTGGCAGTTGGTAAACAATGCGGATTGGAAATAAATAAGCTTTCTGATGTTTATGGACAGCCATGAATGATTAATTGAGTAGTTGCAATTGAGGGCAACTGAAATTAAGATGAACGAAATACTGGTCAAAAATTGAGAATAATTGACCATGCATCCTCCAACAACAAAATTCATGGAATGATATTTTTTCATGTTAAAAACACTACAAAGACCATATTGAGGAATAGGCAGTAAATTCTTTCGAGTGGGATTGAAATTGTTTTCCTTTATTTTACCAAGTCTACCTTAATATGGTGTGTGTGAGTGTGTGTGCATTTGCATAGGGAGAGTTTGTTGCACCCATCTTTCAAGTGAGAGGGGCCAGCCAGCTTGCCTTGGAAGAAAAGAAAAATCATCTAAAATCTTGAATTTTTAGCTAGGTTTGAAGACTTGACCACTAGCACTGGTGAGGGGATACATATATATATATATATATATATATATATATATATATATATATATATATATATAAACTATCTTACCTGCTAAACAGGTTCCAAAACAGAGCCCTGTACCAGACAAATATCATTCCTACCAAGGAAGGGATTTGTTTCTGCTTATTGCTTCAAAATACTGTCTTAGGTTGATGATAGAAAAAAAAAAAAATTCAAAACAAGTGTTATTTCATTTAATAAGCATATCAATAACCACTTATCAGCATCCCAACCACCCCCATCCTACACAACCCTACCCATCCCACCCCACCCCCACGGGTCTTCAAGGCATTTGGAGCGATTTGGCCAGCAAAGCTGCAAGTGCCTGGTCAGCATCTCCATTCGCTCTTCGCAGTTCGTCCAACACCTGTTGTCGTTCAAAGCCATAAGACATGAGCCTCACCATAGCATCATCTGGAAATGTTTGTTGAGGAGTGGGAGGCGGAGGTGGTGGAGGAGGATTTGGGGGTGCTGGCCGGGTCGAAGCAGGCAGTGTCTCTGGAGTACTACCTGTGGGATTGGACTTGCTAGATTCATTTTTACCTGCAAAAACATACGGAGAGAAAATAAAATTCAATTTTCTAGAAAAAAGAAAAAAAATCATTTCTCACAAGGTCTGTCCAAAAAGTATCCAACCATTATATATTAACAAAAAAAAATACCCTACTTAGGGCAATGGTGCCTCAGTCCCCATCAAAGTATTCCCGTTGGGACCTAACATTGAGCATTCCTTCCACTTTGTCTGCAAAGTCTGCTTTAGGGGTTGCCACCAGCAGCCTTGTCGCATTCTCCTCAATATCAATCATGGCATAAAATCTTTTTGAGAAAGCAGAATCTAGACTGTAGTCAGGCTGACAGACCTGGGGATGGAAGGCTTTGCCAAAAAATCCAGCATGAGACTTGAAAAATGACCCACTCAGTCATTGTGAAGGTGAGTTACACAGTACAGAAGCTCACTGAAAGGCATCTCACTGCCAACTGAGTAAGCCCATGGGAGAGTGTTTCTAAAACTGTTTCTCGAGATATTCAAATGGCTGGATATTTTCCAGATGGACCTCGTACACAGATTATGCATATTCAATGTTTTCTTGTTTTTCAATAAATTTCAGCTGGTTCATTCTCCGACCTATTCAAGGTAAAATTGCTCTCAAGTCAATTGATAGGAAATACTGCTTATAATCTGGTTTGTCGGCCATACCACATATTCCCAATGCTTTCTTGATTTTGGGACCCTTTCCCATAGGGGAATGTTCAACAAACTGGTCTTGCTGTTAATTACTACTCAAAAGTGAGTTAGATCGTTACCGAGTGTCCCAAACTAAGCTCAACTTGGTAAATAGCTATAAACACCATGATTTTGGAGGCCAAGTAAGAAAGAAGAAAACAAATCTGGAATCAACAGAAGCATTTTCAATTTGCCATGGTGCCATTAAGTAAGAATTTAGTAGAATAATTTCTTTCCCAAACTTTCTTGGTTGTGACCCAGAATAAAGAATTTTTTTTAGCCTGGTGACTTTCAGGGCGAAATTTCAGTTTTTCATCAAATAGTTTTATCCCATAAATTTTACTTCAATTTAATAATCAAGGACCAGCATTGGATGTGAATAGACTGGGATATGTCAGGTGTTTGCTTACATTCATAGCAGCTTTATAATTCACAACTGTTTGCCTGTTTTAGTCTCAATGACATTTTGATGTAATATATTAGCACCATTTTTTTTACTTATTACATTTTTTTCTTTTCAAACCATCCTTGGACATTCAGGAGCATGTTTGCGATCCTTATTTGGGTCACAACCAGGGGTTTGGGAACCATTGTTGTAACTCATAGACCAGATTATAAGCAGAACTGACTAACAAGCTTTATACTGAACAAATACCCTCATGTTAGGTGGGCCTAGAGTTTGGACAATTGAACCAGCTGAAATTCAGGTAGGGAAAAATTCCCTCAACAACTTACTTATGAATCTTTTTTTTTTTTTTTTTAATACATTTTTATATCACTAACAAATCTCGAAATATACACATTTAAATCATTTACAGACTTAGAAATACACGTTTATATCATTTACAGACTTAGAAATATACACATTTATATCATTTACAGACTTAGAAATATACACATTTATATCATTTACAGACTTAGAAATATACACATTTATATCATTTACAGACTTAGAAATATACACATTTATATCATTTACAGACTTAGAAATATAAACATTTATATCATTTACAGACTTAGAAATATAAACATTTATATCATTTACAGACTTAGAAATATACACATTTATATCATTTACAGACTTAGAAATATACACATTTATATCATTTACAGACTTAGAAATATAAACATTTATATCATTTACAGACTTAGAAATATAAACATTTATATCATTTACAGACTTAGAAATATACACATTTATATCATTTACAGACTTAGAAATATAAACATTTATATCATTTACAGACTTAGAAATATAAACATTTATATCATTTACAAAACTAGAAATATACACATTTATAACATTTACATATCTTGAAATTTACATTTTTATATAAATGTCTTTTTTATTATTAGGGTAGATGATACAGACTGTATGAAAAATTAAATGTACTAAAAAAATAAAAATAAATAAGAATTAAAGATGCAGTGTTTAATTCTACCTGTTTAAAAAAAAAAAAATCTTATTAAATATTTTTTATTCTACTTCATTGTATTCTACTTTTATGATATTTATAAGAAGAACACTACCCGTTACTTCTGAAGATGAGGCAAATAAATATCAAAACACTTCATAATTCAGTGCGTTTTCTTATTTGATCATTCACGTGAACGTTTCAATTACTTTCATCCTTACAGGTCCCAAATTAGCAAAGGGACATAACCACGTCTCACTCTCACACCCGGAGTAAAACTAAAAGACATTATTCTTACTTGCAGAGTCTTCTGCTGATCGGGCCAAAGCTTCAGCGAGTTGTTGGTCTTCAACCTCCATTGACGGCCGTAGCCGAGCATGATCAGGAAGTTCAGATTCACTTAGAAAAGGAGTCTCAGTCCCTGTTGTGCCTATCACCAAGACGTTTCGTTTTAGTTCTATTGAACACTGGAGGGGGAAAAAAAAGTCAACATCACGTGATCACATTAATTTACAGTGGAAATTACTGAAACTGACTTTGAATAATGCATTTTTGCCAATGTATTTAATATGTAGCCTCAATCTTCATAAGCACTTTTATTCATCGTTAGGTTCGAAGTGGTATAATTTTCAACCCTGCCTGTCTTTCAAAATATCAAGGGGAGTAACTCTTCATTTTCAGCATTTTTAATTTTTCTTTTAATGCATTGTCAACCATTAATTTTTGACCAGTATCTCATCTTAATTTTAGATGCTTTCCATCACCAGCTTATTCTTCATTTCCAATCAGCCGTGGAGAAATGGTTAGCAAAAACTTCTCACAGACCATTGATACAGTAGTGAATTCCATCCTTGATTGAAGGCCTCTATATTTGTGATCTAAACAAAACCCATCTGATAATTGTAAAATCCAGAGTTGACAGTGAACTTTCTTTCATAACAAGACCAAATCTCACTAAATTCAAGTGAGTAAGCTTGTAAGCTTTTTACTGTTTGTCTCATGTCAAGTCAAACTGATACAAAAAGTTAGCGCTTCCCCATATCAAAACAGTCTAAACAATGAACATCTTATTATAATTGAAACTTGAAAAAAAAAAATGACGAAAAAAACAAAAAACATTACACAAAAATTTTGGCTATTTTCGCCATAGAAAAGCAATATTATCATAGTGTTCTTCCAAAGTTGTCTAAGATTAAAAATGAAATTATTATACAAAAATTTCATGGTTTTTTTGATTTAAGGAAAAAAATAAATAAAAAAAACCAACAAAAAAAAACAAAACAAAACAAAACAAACCCAACTTAATTAGTCAATAGATGAGGAGAGATCAAAGTGAAAAATAATATCTAAATCAACATACGTAAGTAAGCTTATTTTCATTTTCATTTTTTTTTCACAATATGAAATATTGAAGGTAGGGAGGAAGAGGGGCTGATGAATGATACTGAAATTTCGAGTGTGAAAGACATTTTATTATATTACTAGTATTTAACCGTAAAAAATGATAGATCAATAATGTAACTAATTTATTAGATAATCTATCTTCCATGCTCATATTTGTGAAAAGTTTTACGTTCACCTTATTCTTCAAAACGGTTCATCGCAGTAGGAGCTAATGATTCAAAATATCCATGAAAAGTGCAGGATTAAAGTGCACAGAAAAAAAGCAAAACATCCCAAATGATTTATAACATTTTAAGGATTGAGTGGGCTTCCATATCTTATACAGTGATGAACTGTACCCCCAGTTGTGAATCCAGTGACGTCTGTCCACATTGACAGAGAGATGTTTTTTCTAAATTCAAAGATCATCAATGAGGTTTTTTTTTTTCTTTTTTACTATTTTTCTATTTTCAAAGGTTGAGATCGTAGGGGGAAGATTTTTATTTGATTTTTTTGGTCAAAATGTAAGAGAAATCATTTTTTTCTTTCTTTTCAGGGTCAAAATCAAGGGGGAATGTTTCCACTACTAGGTGTCAAACAAGAGGAGGGACTTTTTTCATTCATTTCTAGGGGTCAAAATCATAGAATTTCTATTACTTTTAAAGGGTCAAACTTAAGGGGGTACTTTTTTTGGCATCAAGTGGTCAAATTCAGGCGTGGGAATTTTTTTTTTTTCTCTTTTAGGAATCAAAATCAAAAAGGGAACTTTTTTTCCGATTGTAAGGGTCAAAATTGAAGGGGAATTTCATTCTCTCTTTTTGGAGTAAAGATCAGGGTGGAGGAATTTCTTCTTTCTAAATCAGGGGTCAGAGTCAAGAAGGAAATGCTTTTGAGTGGGAACATTTTTTCACTTATGGGTGTCAAAAGCAAGGGGGGATTTTTTCTCTCTTTAAAGGATCAAAAGCAAAGGGAGAATCATTTGAAAACATTTTTTAAAGGTTTAGAGCAAGGGGAAACAGTGTAGTCATATTTGCAGTTATTTTCCCCCAGGCAATGCCAGGTATTATTGCTAGTTCAAGTATCCTAATTTTGAGTTTTTTTTTTTTTCAAAGCATCAACTCAATACAAACTGCTTTAAAAAGTAACAGGAAATAAAGTCCCAAGAAAAAACACCACTAATATTGTGTGCTATAAAAAAGTAATAGAAAGAAACTAATTTTAATAAAAAATATAACTTATTACATTCAAAAGTTGAATATGATTTCATGAAAAAAAAAAAAATTAAGGAAAATTTGACAAATCTGTCATTTTAAAAAGCATTTACACATTATTCCATATTAGTTCCAAACATCCCGTGATTTTGTGACATTATGTCTTAATAGGTTATTATTCTCTTTCACATGGACCAATCTATTGGAACTTTGAGGTTATAATAAGAATTGGACAAGACAATCATAACACCAATCATACAATTAAACATACAAATTTGCACGTATAGCTTTTGTATGGATAGATGATGTAAATGTATTGCGAACGGCTCTAATATAGAAATACATAGCAAATGATTTTACAAGAAAAATGACTAGCAAATCAGCAAGACATGGATAGTTATTGGTGAGGAATTAATGCCAATTATAATGACAGAATAGAACTACCATATGGATAGTTTGGTTTAATCCATGACTTAAAATAAATAAGTTTATTTGGTTTTACTCTCCAAATCAAATGAAAACTGTCCTTCCAGTAACCTAGACATTAGGACCATGAGATAAATGTTAAGAATATCACTTAGAAAAATTAGATAACTATCTCACCTGATGTCGACGGAGCATATCCAAACCGAGCAACATATCCATTGGCTGGTCCTCGAGGATTGAAAAGGAGGACTGAAGGAAATCTGGGCCAATCTGAATCTGTCCTAAATAGAAAACCAAGAAAAAAATAATAGAATACATCATTTAGTTGAGAATTATTGAATAGAATCATTAAACATTCAATCAAAATTTTCACCAATTTGTGGGTAGCAAAATGGGACAACCTTGTCATTTGATGCCTTTTGCTTAAAAACATTTGATGGTGCTGAGCCAAATCTGCAAATGTTATATGAATATTTTTTTCCCACACAAGATCTCAACAACCAAATAAGTGAGAGGTATTTGGGAAAAAATTATTAATTACCTAAGTGAACTCTTCCAATAATTTTTTGTGTGCCAACACCTTTTGCAATTCCTGCCCATCTTGTGTCCACTAAACGCATTATGTTACATCGCTCAGCACAATTCTGACTCATTATTGTCATCTGAGCACCTACAAGAAAAAAAATACACAAAATATCATGGGCAAATCTGAAAAAATTCCATGGTGCAATTTACTGCAATTTAAGGAATAAAACACAATTTTATATATTTAAAGAATGAACAAAAAAAAAAACAAAAAAAATGATAAAACTAAATTCTAAAAAAACATTCTGCAGTGGATTATTCATTTATGAATTTTTATACACATAATTAAAAAAAAAAGAAAAAAAAAAAGCACCATCCTGAAATTTCAAGAAATTCAATAAGAAAAATATTCTTTTTCTGTTTTATGTCATAACTGCTACCTTTATATCATGTTGTTAACATCATTCTGATGTCTATAGCTATGAGAGATTTGCATGGCAACCGGTACATGAATACTTAGTTTCTCAAATTTGGAAGGTCATTGCACAAGGATGGATTATCCCATTATCTCGGCCTCAAAAGTAATTTTTCCAGTATTACAATGAGATATCACAATTGGTAGCTTTTTTGGCTGGACTCTCATATGGGTTAAATACCCAGCTAGTATTAACCACCAGCAACACTCTTGCTGATAAGCAAATATTTGCCAAAAAATATTTTTTAGGATAACTCACTCTCACTTTGCTAAGGGACAGAATGTAAATTTTTTTGCTTTTTCCATGAATTCCTCATTATATTCATTGCTAAGTATTTATTCTCTTTATAGGTATACCTTGATTAGTGCAGTTACTTCTTACCCTAAATTTCCTCAAGTCTTGCTATAATTAAATTATTTTTTTTAGCTTATACTTAGATTAATTTGTACATTGATAACTTTAACATATTACATCAAAACCTGCACTATATAAGGGATTCCATTTATTTATAATATTTTTTCGTTGATATATAATTCTATGTATCATGTTAGGAGAACCCATCTGACATTCTGGCTTGAAACTTACAGTTCCTCAGGAAAACCGTATGAGAGAGGCAAAGGTGCATAAGTTGGTCCGAGTACCAACGGTTGCGGGCTGTGCGGGGTCTATATTACTTTGAATCACAGGGGCCGCAAAAGTAAGGCCATCAAAACCACCACAGAGACTGCAAAGAAAGCATCCATGCAGCTTCGGATCATGAAGTGTGATCCATGGTCCAACGCTGATGGGACATGAGCCAGGATCTTATCGACTTTGGGTATGATGTTGAAGGACCCCTAACACCTGATGACACCACGAATATCATCGTTGATGCATCCCCACACATTCTAGGATGGATTGTTGAATTATTCTCAATATTCCATTTAACTGTGATATTTTTTTTATTGATATAAAATTCTGCACATTACACAAGAAGAATGAAGAACCAATCGAATATTCTGGCTCAAAACTTACCTGAATCAACAAAAGCTTTCACTGGATGGCCATTCACTTTGCAGTCAATGTACAACATGTGGACCTGACCAAAACTCTCAGGGGCAAACTCCATGGCAGTCTCCATGTTCGTTTCTACATTTTTTAATCTAATCATAATGAAAAAAAAGTAAAAAGTTCTAATAAGATACGAAAAAATTGATTTTTGAATAAAGTTAAAAAACGAACAATTCAAGGGAGATAACTTCATCTGTCTAATTCAAATTGAAAAAAAAAAAAAAAAGAAGGTTGCTTACTAATGAATGAGGCACTTCTACAGTACAAATTTACATTCATTTACGCGATCAAATAATCATCAGATGTTACCACATATATCAAGACTGCATTAATTAAATACAATACTCAATAGTAGAGAGAGAAGAAGGAAAAAAAATATATCACACAATCAATTATTAGTGACTCCAAATATTCAAGTATAGCTACTCCTCTAAGTACATAATGATCCTATTGTAAAGAAAATAACAAAATTCAATATACATGTTTATTGAATAGTGAAGTAGGTTTAGCGACATTTACTTTCAGAGAATAAATTACTAGGGGTTATTTGAACAGTTTCAGCTTTTTTCTTTCCAGCAAAGATTCTTTTTTTTCTTCGATCTAATTCTTTAGAACACGGCATAAACACAGGCTTCGATAGACATCTAGATCCATATCCATTTGTTTAATCGATTTTAGGCTATGAAACTTCCGCCATTTGAAAACTTTTAACAAGGTCAAATTTAATGTTCCCTTTCATTTCTCTACTCTCAATTGTATCATCACCCTTATCCTTAGACATGCTTAAAGGGTGCAAATATTTCAAAAGTAAGTATGTAATTAGTTCAAAGAAAATAATTGGTTTGTAATATGGTATGTAACACCTGCATTCTCAATACTGACTGTAGTAGAAGTTCTACTGTATACAGAGACAGTAGTGGAGTGACTGCAGCAGGCATGAAAGAGGGAGATATTAAACAGGGATAGAGACCACCATGCTGCTAACATGTGGAGATCGATCCAGGCACCAAGATGATTTTGATGTAGTTGACAATAAAAGAAAAACAATAAATATATCAGTTTCTTTATTTGGAAACTGCATCAAGTGAAATTGCCACTGTGTACATGAAGAGAAAGTCACAATTGATTTAACTATGTTAATCGAAACTAGCCTTGAACAAAACTGCATTAATCAAGGGATACCTGTAATTCTCCATATTAAAATCTTGCAATTATTAAATGAAAGGTAAATAACTTATTTTAATTTCTTACTAGGTTTCTCCTCAAAAGACACTTGGTAAATTATCAAATTACTTGGAAATTGCTTTCATTAAATCTTTATATACTTGGGAAAAAGTACAGCTGATTATTAAAAAAAAACAAAACTTTAATCAAGATTATTGAATTCTGAGAATATGAAAAATTTTTTGAACTCATTGTGGAAATAAGTCAATAATTCCTGATCAGAACACTTCTTCATTATAATTCTATATGGAAATGAAATTAATTACCGGATTTCTTCGGCGATCATTTTTTGTACTTCTGGATTGAAGGGGTTAGCTGACATCAGTCGCATTCGTTCTTGCGCCTTCTCCATACGCTCACTTTGTTGCTGCCGAAAAACCTCGGAAAATTTTTCTGAGGGAGGAAAAAAAAAAAAAAATTAAAAAAAAATTTTTGAATTGTTACAAAGGATCAATTTTAATGAGTGTTTGTTATGAGAATTCAGTTGGTTTCTTAATCCATTAACTGAAGCAGGTGACAAAGAATAGTTAACCACTGCAAGATAGAAACCCAGACTCACAAAACTGAGTTGCCATCAATGAATGTTATTGAGTTAGTGATAGAACTGCAATGATAGAAATCTGTTATTTGCAGTTAATAGCAAATATATCCTGCTGAAATGGGGGAGGGATCTTATTTGAAAAAAAATGTGGTACATTGAACTCCTATCCTAAACAGAAAAAAACAAAACCATATAAAGACAAACAAAACTTTGAATATTCTCAGCTATCCTGTTCATTGACATTATGCAGCAAGCATTCTCTCTAGTTAATGCAGCCTCACTAAAACACTGTGATATCCTTTGATTTATCAGATTGTGATGAAAGTTCTGCTTGTATTTTATTTTTTTGTACTGATAGTTGCAAAAGATCCTGCTCTTACAATCACAGAACTTAAGTAAACAGTTCAATGCTAGGTGTATGACTGACCATCGCAGTTTGAAGAAGTTAGGAAAGGTGTCAAAGCTTGGAAAATGGGTCCCACATGACCTATCCATAGCAAATTGCCAGTAACATCCTGATTGTAGTGAGTCACTGCATTCTTGGCAGCTCCTGGCACCCTCATTTGACTGATTTGTTACGGAGGATGAGAAATAGTTCTTTTTCATAACATCAAGAGCCATTGTCAGTGGCTCGGTTGCAATGGTGGGGAAATCCAGTTCAGTGTTTAGTGAGATAGGCAGGGAATCATCCATTACGAAATTCTAAAAGATAATCACCTAGCAATCACAACTGAAGATTATGGCCAACAGAATCAGCTTTTGAAAACAGATTGGGGCAGAAAATGCTAATCCATAGTGAACAGGAGAGGGGTCATTCTTCCTCACGATAATGCGCATTCTCATACCATTCGAGAGATCAAAGCTCTGACTACGATTTGTTTAGGAGTTTGCTTAACCATATCGATGGACAAAGACTCACTTTAGAGAAGAGGTTGAAAGTCAGTAGGTCTTTTATTTCAGGTCAAAATCAAAGGCATTCTACAAATCTGGTATCGAAAAAACTTGTTCAGAGATGAAACAGAGTTAACGGATACAAAGGAGAGTATATTTATGATTAAGTATATCTTTAATCATTGCCGTATTTGTGTTTCTAAATAAATTGAACATTGGATAGAACAGAACCCACATAAAAAAACATACAACATCATTGCCTCTGAAAGACTTAAAAAGGATTGTTTTCTCTCACCACAGTTGCTGCTATGTACAGGAATTAAGATAAATATGCATCTTCAGGCACTGATGAATGTAATGGACTGATTGTACGAGAGCAATCTTTTTTTTTGTTTTCATCACTTGAAAACTTGAATAAAAAATTGTAAAATGTAGCGAAATACAATTTAAAAATATATTATGTATATATATATATATATATATATATATTAAAGCTGTAAAACTTAGTAGATACACACACACACATATATATATATATATATATATATATATATATACACACACACACACATACACACAAGTGTGTATGTGACTGTAAAAGTTTTAAACACTAAAGCTGTAAAAGAATGTTGATGCAATTTATGTAAGCTTTCCAAATGTCTTACACAGAATTAGATATTATATATATATTAGTGCAAAGGCCCTGATAACTATTTGGGCCTTTGCATTACAGGCAGCTGTTTAGCTCAATGGTAAGAGCAAGGCTATGTTGAAGTGGCTACCCTATCAGTCACAGTTTATTCTGTTAGTGTTGTCTGAATCAAATGATAGATTCACTGTGTAATAATGGGAGATATTTTCAATATAATGCAATTTTTAATTTTGTTGGATCCCATATCCATTTCTTAATAACATATATATATATATATACATATAAAAAATGGGATGTCTTACCAAAGCTTCCACTAACAAGGGCTTCAGCCAGAGGAGGGTTTCTCTCTTTCAAAAGGGCTAGTTCATGAGGGTTGCTGAGGAACATTTCTCGTACAAGTTTGGGGTCTTCCATAACATTTTGGTTACCAGTTCCAGCAGAATTGGTTGACATTTCAGCAGCCAAAGGTGCCTGACCCGTAGAGGTGCCAGGTATTTGGATGCTGCCAAAGTCAATCATAGGGGTATTGCCTGCAAGAAAATGAAGAGAAGAGAATAGTAGCAATGTGAGCACCAGATACAAAAGGTTTAATCAAGGCAAATAATTAGGAAAAGAAAAGCAAGATTTTTCAATTCATTCCTTAACTCATTCACACTTATGTTCTCATCCTTGTTGTCACAATAACCAATTATCAGGCATGTTCTTTAGCACTAATATACCCAGATTTATTCAAACTGTTGCCTCAATCTTCATCGTTATAGTCGTAACATTTCAACCATTGTACCCACCAGCCTCCTCCAGGTACCTGTTCTATTTGGCGAATTTCTCAGAATTCCAAACTGAACCCTTTATTCAATTCAGGGGGTAGACCTTATTCGGCTGTCCATGCTAGTATCGTATTAGTTTATTCTTCTTCGTTGAGTTGTCCCTGTGATAATGCTTCAGCTCCTTTTACTGAACCAGAGTATATAGACTTCACTGCCAGACCCGAGGATTGAACTCATAATCACTAGGTAAACCTGTATATGATTTTATACGTATTTCATTTTGCTTGGTTTCCCCATTAAATCATATTACAGTATATTTTAGAAATATCCTGCAACTTTGAAATAAGAAAACCCAAGGTTAAGAGGAAAAGAAACAAATAAAATTCCTAGCTCTATTATCATTTAAAAGCAACCATAGCTTACTAACCTTTTCAAAACCAACGCCTCATTTTCAGTAACTTTGGATTTAATAGACCTTTTTCATGAATATCTTATTTTAATTATATGTATTACTCATTAATGAAGTATTGGAAACAACCTTCAACGCCTTTTTTTTTTTATAAGAACCAACATTTTGGGATGCTTTTGGCATTAATAGACACACCTTCCCCAATTAATCTGTTAAATTGAGGGTTTACTGTACATAATTCAAGTAAGTCATTCACCCTTCCTGTTTCATTCACTGTTCTCGTTTCTTGAGTCGGATTTTGTAGTAAAGATTATATTCACAAATTATTTTGATAGTATTTTATGAGTGTGCGAGAACTCTGCTAACAGGGCAGTAAGTGCTGGTTGATTACGAAAAAAAAGTAATTATTATGTCGCTTCTTTTTCTCTTCTCCAAGTGTGTGCAGGATATGATAGTTCCTAATTAATTAAACAGCAAAAAGTGTTTTAAAGAACAGTGAAAGAATGGAGAGAGTGAGGGAGAGAAACAAGATTTAAATGTTAAGACTGGGGATTGGCTTGGTGCCTGGTGGTCTCATTAAAAGCAAATCTACCAAAACTTTGGTCATTTCATGGTTGGACATTAAATGGACCGTTTTTTTTTTGTAAGAATAGCTGAATACAAGTGATTATTCATTTTCGTCTAGTTTACTCTGGTACAGTGCTTCTTAAACTGTTGAATGATTCAACTGAGAGTGAATGAAACATGAAGGATGTATGGCTCAATTTACTCTGATATTTATACTTTTTATACTTAAAAAAATAAAGAAAAAAGAAAAAAAAAGAAAAAGAAAAGAAAAAAAGAAAAAAAGAAAAAGAAAAAAAAAGAAAAAAGAAAGAAAAGAAAAAATAGAAAAAATAGAAAAAAAAGAAAAAATAGAAAAAATAGAAAAAAAAGAAAAAATAGAAAAAAAAAAACGTATTGACATTAAAATGCTTATTGCTTTCTGATGGCAGTGGAGAGAAATTCGACATGTTTTTTTCTCTCTAACTCTGGCTTTCTAATTACAAAGCAGTAGGATATTTCCCCAATTCACTGTGATATGACCTTTTAGAAAAGACCAGAGAAACTCAAGATATAAAATAAATCATACAAAAAATTGCATACATGAGAGACCAAGACAAAATTATCAAATGATATAAAGAAATTTATTTGTGGTTTAATGAAATTTGGGGATAAAAACTCAAGGGTGAATGACACTGACATTATTCAAGAAGCTTTAATGAATTGTTGCATATTTCATACCATGTTTTAAGTTGAATACCCTCAGACAATCGAATTGGTTAAAGCACTGTCCATGTAAGATGAACTTCATGGATATAGGATGTGAATTCACGTCTTATTAGAAGTATTTTTTTATACTGATTTCACACTACGGCAGCTTCTGCTGCTACTATTTGGAAGTAAACAAACAATATGATCCGAGTTGAGGGAGTAATAATATGACTGTAGATCTGTTACTTAATTGGTTAAGGCATAATTCATTTGCTCCCTGGATATCATGCATGGATGAAAATTTAATTCTGAAGCTACTTCTTTATTCTGACTTCACACTGCTTACATTAATAATCAGATGGTATTCAACCTACAACATTCATGTGAAAATCAACAATAAGATGGAGAAAACTAGTCAAAAACAAAGAATGAGAATTCTTCAACTCCTGATTTTAATTACCAAAGATTACAAATAACTACAGGTACACAATTTCTCATCTGAAATCCTTGAGACAAGAGAATTCAGAATAGTTGTACAGGTGCAATATATAGGGTAAACGATCAAGTGGACTGTTAAGGGTGGAATCTCGGTCAGTAATAGGTTGAAGAATGACTCAGTCAAAACATGGTGGTCAGGAAGAAAGCATAAATAAGACAGAGATCAATAGCCTGAACAACTTTCCAAATGATGATGACTCATTCAAAAATTACAGAAAATATCTTGAGCGCTCAATTATCTTTTTTGAGAAAGAGCAAAAATTTTAGGAATATCATGAAGTATATATATATATATATATATATATATATATATATATATATATATATACATATATATATTTACTTACATTGTAAACCCTCCACTAAAGAAAAAAACAAAAGCTACTGCCTCCCCACAACATTTTTTTAAAGATATAATAATGAGTAAATGTTCAAATTTCCAGCCCTTTGGCTCCATTTGTGTGATCAGTATGCACACATAGTCGGCCACACCAACTTGAAAACCGAAGAAACCAAGGTTGACAGTTTCTAACATTATCTTTTTGTTTTCAACAACAGTTTTTACAAAGGAACAATACATGAGAGAGAGAGTCAGAGAGAAAGGAGACAGTCGTTAACAGACTTTTGCCAAGGCCAAATATTCTCCTTGGCACTTAGTTAACTTCACAGTTAACATTATAGCGATTAGATCTGAAACACACAGCTCAATTGATCAACACTGAGTCTACTTTTTATGGTTTATATATTGCTCCTTTGAATAACATAGAAAAAAAAAAAGAAGCCCATTAGACATTATATCATTTTTTGATTACCTTTACATTCATCTGAACTTTTTAGTTGCTCTTATCACAATTTTGAATCGGGTGTCTTTCTAAGGCAGCCAGTGAGCAAATGGCACAATTGGAAATAAAAAGTAAGTTTCAGGAAGATTATTATAATGGGTTATAATACTTTGTTTAATGATAAAAATAAGTAACAAAATTGCTTTGATAATACTAGTAATACTAAAATAAAAAAAAAACATAGCACCGGTATTTGGAATAAAGAGTGGGTTCAACTCTTTATTAGTCTTTTATTGTCCGCCGTTGGACTTGAAGCTTCCTTAAGATTTGCCAGATCTCTCTATCATGGGTATCGCAGAAGCAATACTTTCTAAACTTCTCTAATTCATCTTGCCATCTTATATTCTGCTAGCCAAAGTTTTGCATGAGTTATGATGTTCAGCGGTTGTCTGCCAATTCTTGCTCATGGCCATTTGAGTTTTTTAATGGATTCTATGAGGTTTTAGACTCCTGTTCTTTCCCCAATATATTGTGCTGTCATGTGATAACACCAAGTGATGTTGTGCTTGATTCTTTCATGTGCATGTTGCATGGTTCTCAGTTTTATAGTCAGACTTTTGGTAAGGTTCCATGTTTCAGCTCTATAGGTGACTATCGGGAGGATGCATTGGTTGTATACCTTTCTTTTAAGGACTAATTGGATGTTCTTGTTTTCAAAGGTTGACCTTGCTCTACCAAAGGCTTACCATCCTAGAGCGATTCTTCGTTTGATTTCTTCTGAGGATTTCCTGGAAATTCATTGTTCAAGCTAGATTTTTGATCGTTGTGTATGTTATAGATGACCTTTGTTTTGCTGAAGTTCATGTGAAGGCCAACTTCATTGCTTTCTCCATTCAGTGCGTCAAGCATTAGTTGGAAGTCATGAAAGTTGTCTGTAAAAAGGACAATGTTGTTTTACAGTGAACTCTTCAATGAATAGCAAAATGAATAGTGGAACTTTCCAGTGAATGGAATGAAAAAAAAAATTCACTAAATGGTCAGAAGAACTTTCAATCAGGAGTGTGTTTCCTTAGAATTGACATTTTATTGTCATGAACTTAAAAGTTATAAAAGGTAAGATTTGACTTGACTGAAATCTTCGGTTGTGGAATAATTAAAAGCAGCACAGCATATAGTGGGCTTCCCTCTAGTAAAATGGATGAGAGTTTGTATCTTATGAGAAGCTTACTTTTTATTTCCAATCGCCCTGTTGGCTTGCTGCTGTAGAATGATTGTCTGAGTTGAAGTCGTCATGAAACAACTAAAAATTAAGATGAAGGTAGAACGTTTTAAAAAATTAATATAATGAGCTGCAATACTTCATCTAATAATAAAAATAAGTAAAACTAGCACTCCAAGGGATTTATAAATCGTTCCGACCCACATATGCTTCTTTTTACCTTGTAGATCGTGCAGTGGTAGAGGTGAAAATAAGTTACTTTTATAAAAATAATACCAGTATGGTTTGAACCATAAACTCATGATTTAAAAAAAAAAGTTTGGATAGCCATGCAATAGAAACCGTCACATACAAGTGTTTTTAGGCTGCATGTAGTAATGTGGGTGATCAATAAATACATTACTTATCTCACCTTTTGTTGGACTGGTGATCACTAAAAAGTCTGAATATCCAAAAAAAAAAAAAAAAAAAAAAAAAAATGGGAATGCTGCCAGACACAAACTGACAGACCAATTTAGCATAAACTTACATTATAAAATGAACCACCCACCAAAAACTTTCTTTGGAGAAAAAAAAAAGAAAAGTTTTTTCAAATCATTAAGGGTAGCACATGTGCTAAATTTCTACTATTAATGGTTAGGGTTGGGCAAAGTCCAGGTACATACTATAGAATGGGGTAATTGGGCCATCTTTAAGTATTTTATTTTTATTTACTTGAATCTCACAGCATATTTTACATAGTTACACATATTCTCACAGATACATATTGATGTTTAACAAAAAAAGCATATTTATAGGCAACATCAGTTCATTTTAAACTATTTGAGGCATTGTCCATACTACTGTTATAGATGATGCATATTCCATGGTTCTGATAATAGGAAAATACTAGGGGTTATTTCAATGTATAGAAACCATGCAATACCTTCAATTTTTTGTATATAAGTAACTCAATATAAGGTATACATGGTAGCATTTCTAGGTTGATAGTGATATTTTTGTCTGTGTTAAAGCGAAAATACTTTTGATGGGATAATTGACCATATAAGGTGGAGCAAATGGGTCACCGTTACTATAAATGAATTTTAGGAATGATATTAATTTTCAATAAATATAATCAAAAAGTTGGTAATCTGTAGTAGGATCACAAACCAACAAACAAAGTTTGTGGTATACATCCCCAACCGGGCTTAATTCAAAAAGGTTGATTTTCAGGTCTGGCATCATAGGTAAAAAAAATTTATATCTCAGAATATAGACATGTCATATATCATAAAGAAGCTCTCTTAATGCAGATTGATATTCACATAAGAATCATGGTCCCAAAATCAACAGAATTTCTGTTACTTACAGTCAAAGACTGATGAAAATGGCTTCAGGAAATTGAATAAGCTCTCACTTTGAACATTTTTCAACACAATAAATCACTTACTGTACAGGATATGTATGAAACTCATTTCCTGTACAAAGATATGATATTGTTAAAAAGCTATCAAAGTCCATGTTTATTAAGAGCAAATTGGTTTTCAGTGATCCAGATGATTTTGTAGATCTCATTATCAGATAAAACTGTACGATGCTCAATAAGATGATACCAATCCTCTATTTATAGCAAATATCAGTTTAATTTCTGCTTTTCATATTTTTTAAGCCTTATATTGTGCTCAATATCATAGCGTATTGTTGGTTTATGCTACAAACAACATGTGTCTTTTGCACAATCATACATGCATACGTTTTGCTGAATTAGTCAGTCATTACAAGTGTCACCCTTATTGCCCCAAAGTATGGGGTAAATGGGCCACCCTATATTTTGCCATGTCACTCAGTTACTTGATACTATGTGTTCTAATTTTTGTCATATAATACTGTACAACTGATGTAATAAAAACCAGTTATTCCAGATATTAAGGGTACATACTATGTCAAAAACCTAAAAAAAAAAAAAGTGGCCTGATTACCCCATCCTAATAGATACATATGAATATGAGAACATATGAATAACCTAAACCCAGTAAAAGTGTTCAAACCAGTCTGTTGTGGGAAATACTGATTAAAACAACATTATATCTACGAGAATCTTAAATTAAAGATGTAACATTTTTCTACTTCTACATGTTAGCCTAAACTCTTCAAGAGGGAAGTAAATATTTTTTTGAAAAAATTGAAAATATAGAAATGTGACAGTGTAAATAAGATAAAGTTGCCTACTATTGATTTTGCATCATTATTCATATATATATATATATATATATACACACACACACACATACACATTGATAATCCTTAATGCAGCTTTGTTAAATGTGGTTAAATCAATTGTGACTATCCTTTTATGCAAGTGGTAAAATTTATTTCAAAATAGAGAAACTGATCTCTTGGTTTCATGTTTTTTTATTGTCAACTAAACACTCTTACACTCTGGACTGATCTCCATGTGCTAATAATGAAATATAAAGTGGACTGTGCAACAGCAAGGAGTGGTTTGAAAACTTCTATTCAAGAGCAGAAATGAAGAATATGAAAATAACAGAAGTAGAAAGTGTCAATGAAGATGCTGCATCCATATTTCCGGCTGAACTGTAAAAAATGAATCTACATTTTGATTCAAAATGTTTATATTTCATACAGCAATAGATAAACTTAATCGAACCTAGTTGATTTAAATTTTATGTTATTTTCTATTTTGCTCTCTTTTTTGCCAACAGACATTGTCTTTCTTTTTATTTATTGATCATTATGAAGTATAGAAATAATAAATAAAAAAAATGAAATAAAAAAAAAATTTCATTTTATATGATAAATGACTTTGGAAGAACAGAACAATAATATAACACAAATACAGAGTTGAGTAGCCCTTATTTGAAACGCCTGGAAAATGCCAGGAGTGGTTGGGATTTTGGGATATTTAAAGTGACTCTCATATCGAGATATACATAAGAAACCCACTATTTCTATCCTCACATTGCATGCTTATCCTCAAAATGTTATCTCTCTTTAGGGCAATTACATGGTAACTGATGCAACATCCAAAAAGAATTGAACATGTTTATGTCTCAGGTCCTCCAAGAGCATTTGGATAAAATACAAATGTCTCTCTTGGTGAATTGCACTCATTGCGGTTAATCAATAGGAGAATCTAATTTTCAAAATCAGTCTGCAGAACGGGGTCACAATAAAAAAAGGTGGTATAACTGATGCAATGCTAAAGTCCACTGAAACGAGACACTGACATGAATATGCTCATATTCTCTGAACGTAAAAGGCAAAGAAACCCTGGAATGTTTTGATTTTAATAGACCATGGATGCAAGTAATAACCAGAAGCCAGAAAGAATTCTTTACAGTTCAACAGGTTCTGTTCACACCGAAAACATAACTGATATAGTAATGAAAACAAGAAATTTGCAGGGTACAAAACAAATTTTTCAACCAATTGTCATACATAGTCCAAATTAAGTGTATACCGGAAGGGGGTGGGGCGATTTAAAAGCAGGGGCAGAGCTTTATGAATAGTAGTTCACCCATTGCATTTCTACCAACATTATACAATAACATACCTCACTAAATTTTCTAGGGAGCCCTTTTTATTGGCCCCTCCCATTCCCAACTACAACCCTTGTTGAACAATTCCTATTTTGAGGTTTCATTACAAGTGCGTCTATGTTGTACAAGAGCATCTGGACAGGATTCTAGTGGTCTTGGGAAGAAATGTTTTTTCTGGCATGAATTACAAGTGTTCAAGGTCTGCATAGACATGCTGGATGGTTTGAATGTTTTCCAACATGAAGTTACTTCACACTACCACAAGTGTGACAGGTCCAAAGAAAGTGACACTCCCATGGACGATTATCAATTGTATACCAGTTAAAGAGTTCACCATGACTGGAGGTTTGATGCAAGAATTTTATGGTCAGATATCCGGTTCCTCTCCAGCCTTCAGGACATGACCAATGTAAAACTTGTCATTAGAATCCATCGCATAATAGAGCTCCACGTGACATTCTCTCAGTCGATTGGGAGGGGGAGGTCAGCAGAAGCATCCAAGGTTTTTGTCGACTATGGTGGGATTAAATGCGGAGATATTCTCTCTGATCCATCTTTGTCATCAGGTGCGTCACTTGACGACCGTTTGACAGGTTTGGTTCATACTTTGACAAAGATTGGTACCATCCTGTAGTCAAGATCTTCCTGCACACCAATAAGTGGATCAACAATAGACACCTCATTTTCAGAAACTAGCTTCCAGTAATGGGCTCTACGAGTATCTAGTATTGCCAATAGTATGTAATTTGCCCAAAGATGCTCAAGTTCATATTGAACCTTTGCTACATCTTCTGAACTTATATATAAGCCATGGACATTTGAACAGGTTGCCTTTTCATTCTTGTTGTTATGAGGTTACCTGTAATCTCCATTTTAGAAATTTTACTATTCTACTATGAATAAACAGCAATACATGAAACCAATAATTTCTTATCCAATTAACTTCTGTACATGATAATTTTGTGCAAATTTTTGAGCCCTTCGGAGAACCTAGCATAAGTAAGCTTCAGTTATTCACAATGACTAGTTGAAACACTGTTGTGTCAGTTACAGTTTAGATAAATTGGTAGACTTACAATTTTTTCTTATATATGCCTATCTGACATGCCCAAGGGGAAAACCAAGAGTACACAAAAATCTAACTTCAGATAAATTTTGTGTTTGTAAAAAAAAAAAAAACTTTAAATAGTTTCTGTGACTGATGTAATGATACCAAATCGAATTAAATTTTCCAAGAAGCCTACTTATTTTTTCAAACTGTTTTATTCATAAGATATCCCTGATATCTCATAAATAAAATACAATGCTTAGCTGACATTCCCTGCTATGCATCAAAAAGATATCTTTTTGATATTTTGCAACACTTTCTACAAGCAAATAGCATTAATGAAAAATGGCCACCAGGTCACATGACATCAGTTCAGGGTCAAAAAAAAAAAAAAAAAAAAAATGATTGCCCAATTATATATGAATCATATGTAAAATGTATCAAAAATTTCTGTGAAAAAAAGAAAAAAGAAAAAAGGCCTTCAGACAACATTTTTTGTGGAATTTGCCTTTCAACTACAGTGTTTGGAAGAAAGAAAAAAAAAAAGAAAAAGAAAAAAGAGTTTTATTAAAAAAGTGGCATCGAAAATAAGTTGTTTTGATAGGGATTGTTTCATCCTGTACTGTTTGTGAAGTAAATACACCTACTCCCTGACTTACACCTATCTGCACATATGACCAAAATACATGGATATAAAACCCTAAAAAATGTAAATAATGAAGTTGCACTCCTAAATTAACAAAATATAAGTAAATATAACAATTTGCGTGATCATATATGCGTATAAGAGCAGATAATGTGCAAGAGAGCATGAATAAACTATACTTGTGTGTTGAAAGAAGAACATACATGTAAATACCATGAATAGATATTACTCTTGGATTAACCTGTGTTGTATATTCTTTTCACCATCATCATCATCATCATCATCATCATCAGTCTTTTAGCGTCCATCATTGGACATAGACCTTCTCCAGGATTTGCCACACTTCTCTATCATGGGCGTCACGGAGCCAGTACTTCATGAACTTGTCTAGCTCGTTTCTCCATCTAACATTTTGCCGGCCTCGGTTGCGCATGTGGTCTCGGGGAATCCATGTTGTGAGTCGTGATTTTTACTCCAGAAACACATAATGATAGAGAAGACACATCTTGGCAAATCGCTTTCATTCTCAAATCCAATCTCTTTTTCTTCAATTATAACTTAATTTGATTTGCTTCCTTTTTCTATCGACTTAAAATTTATTTTGAATCTTTTTCTATTTACAAAAATCAAAAGTTTTTTTTACGATTTTCTTTCATTCATTTCCATCACTTGACATAGCATTCCTCATAAAGCTGAAAATTCAACCTATTCCCCTTTCACTTGATTTTCCAATTAAACCTACAAAATGATTAGTAAAATGAAAAATTCTTCATCTGCCGATACAACTGGCAAGAAGCCAAGGAAGACACTCAATTTGGAAATAAAAAAGAAAATATCATCATCGGATTTGAAGAAGGAATGAAAGGTAATGTAGTTGCACAGGATCTACTGTTGTCCCATTTGACTTCTCTACAGTTTAAGAAAAATAAATAAATAAATAAATAATGGAGGTAGTGAAAAGTTTGGCAGGTATGAAATCTACAATAATAACAGAGAAATGACAGGCCCATTCAGAAAATAGGAAAAATGTCAATGCTATGGATTGAAGAACAGATTATTATCCCTGGTTTTTGGCAACATTGCATAGAAAAAAAAGTGCTCCATTCAAGATTGTATTACTTCACGATAAAGCCCTTGGACAACCCCCTCATCTAGATGACCTTCATCCTGATGTCAAAGTTATCTATTCGCCACCGAATACAACCTCTATCCTTCAGCCAATGGATCAAGGTGCAATATCTACTTCTAAAGCTCATTACCAACGATCCACATTTGCACAAGCCATAGCAGCAACAGATAATGAGGAAATTGCACGATTATTGGAAAGGTTACAACATACTTGGGTGCATCAAGAATACTGCAGCTGCATGGGAGGATATGACTAAAACGTGTATGAATGGAATTCGGGAAAAAAAAAAAAAATGTCTCAAACACTACGTATGCACACTTAGAGGTTAAGATAATAGAGGACATGCTTGGCAAAATTAATGTGAACATTATGGATCTGGTAGAATCTCTCAAACTAGACAATGTGGAAGATGTATTAGATTGTCAGTCGAATTAATTGACAAATGGAAAGTTAATTGAAACAGAAGCAGTAAGAGTTTGGGAAGAAGAAAGAAAAAAAAAAGAAAAAAAAAGAAAAAAAAGAAAAAAAAGAAAGAAAGAAAGAAAGAAAGAAAGAGGAAAGCAAAAAAGAGGAGCAACAGAAAAAATTCACAGTGAAGGGTTTATCGAATGTGTTTCCACAAGTAAATAAAGCCCTTGCTGATTTAGGAAACTTGGACCCGGATGTTGAAAGATTTGACAAGATTGATTGGCGAATTCCGGGAACTTCAATGCTTTATCGTCAAATGTACGAGGATGAAAAGACGAGAACAATGCAAATAACATTAAGGGCAATCTTAAAACCAGTGTCTCACCCGCAAGAAGCCAAGTGAAAATTCCACTATGAAAAGAATATTTTTTTTTGTACTCTCTGATACATACCAAAGACTAAGTTCACTATCTGTCGGTATGACGACCTTTTCTTGTAACCTTTATTTACACGGTACATTCCTTATCATTAGTAAACCATTTCTCCCATCAGGTACGTAAAGCTTTCCTAAAATTTTGGGAAAGTATTTTAAATTTCACTAGTTTCCCTCCAAAATAAAGCAATCAACATCATCATCATCATGAAGTCCATTGTTGGACATAGACCTTCCCCCGCCAACACATAATGAAGATAATTCGAAGACGATGGTTACAGTAAGCAAGTCAGCCAACAGGTGACTTCACACACTCATTACCTTACCGCACCTTCACAAATAGATTACACACACACATGCAGTGACTCAAGTAATATCCTGATGACTGTAGAAAGTAAATAGCTTAATTAGATATGATTTTTTTTTTTATCTATCTTTCATTTTTAGACAATGATTATGTATGTATTCTATTTCATTTTTAAAAAATTTGTAGAAGCATAAAAGCAGTGTTGACAGTTGAAGTTTTTTTTGTTTTTTTTTTTTTCGAATTAGTGAGTCCAGTGTTGACAATATTCAGATTTTTAGAAAAAATTTTTGTTCTTGATTTAAGGTCCACTGTGGCCAATTTAGATGTTATCTTTTAAATTTTTAAAATTTGAAGGGGACTCTAAAGAAATCACATCAAAATTGCTGATGCTGGATAAAATTGTATCAATGCACTAGTTTTTTTTAATGGTAAAGCATAGCATATAACCACTCAGGAAAAAAAATCGTCTAACTTAACAGTTGTTTTGAGATATGACTTGCCAGTCAGAATGGAAGTTAGTTTTAAGTCAGGGAGTAGGTATATAGTTTTGTTTCTAAAAGGTTACACAAAGATAATCATGCTTTTACTGTAGTTAGAACAATTTAAATGCCATGAAAATTGGTCTAGTCTCTTCAAATTACTCCAGTGAAGTCAGGTGTGGAATCTTCCACTTCTGACATTGTGTCAGCTTTTTGAAAACTTTGGGATTTTTCTGTGTCTCAGACAATTATTTTATGATTAAAAATTGTTTGAATGATTAGAAATATCAGGCAGAAATTCGACATCTTATTTGAAAAATATAATTAAAACTTCAAAATTATCATTCTCAAGTTTGTTTAGAAGACAGTTGCCAATTTTTTTCTTCAAATTTTTGAATTAGGGGGTCCAGAGTGGCTGATTAAGATGTTTAGATAAATTTTCAAATTTGAATGATTTCCAGATTAAAAAACAAGAAAAAAACTAATGATTGAAATTTCCAAATTGGCAAAACTGGGAAGAAAAGAGACAGAATTTATGTCTAAAGAAACAATGAACAAATTCTATATTTGAAAGCCATTTTTGAAACAGTATTTCATACATCAAGCCTCCTGAAAGAATATATCTTTTAAATGATGTTTAAAAATGGAAATATTCTAAAATATCAATCTATCTACAGATAACATATCTCATCATTTTTGATGTTAAGAAGCTAGCTGCTGCTGCAAATAGCTATATGGGCCCAGCCCAGGAAACATATACAAGACATCCAAATACCTGTAAAAAAACTATGACACTCCTTTCGGTATTGGAACTGATATAAATGTGCCAGTTTGTGACACGAACATTCTCATACAAATCAATCAAAATGAAATATGGCTGGCCTAACAGTTAGAAGGACAGAGAATGGAATTGGTAAACAGAGACAGTTTGTGTTCACTTTACACCACGGCTGCTGGGAAAGGCATGAATCCATCTCCTCTATCCACCCTAAGGTATGAATAAATAGCAGGGCAGACCAAGCTATCTAGCCAATGTTGTCAACCAGTCTGGGAGACTGACAACTGATTCCAAGTCAGAATTATAACCATTGATTAGAAATGCTATTTTCTTATATATGCTTGTCTCTTCAGCACTGTTTTCCTAAAATACTCAAAAGCCATTGAATCTAAAAAGTAATTTCTCAGCACAAATTACAGACATCATAGGCGGGAGAGAAGGGGGCTAGGAATATGGATGATTTTCAACTATTTCTTTATGATTATTTCAGGGTGAGCCTAAAGTGTTTAGTTGATTTTTTTTTTTCAAAC
Source organism: Thysanoteuthis rhombus (assembly GCA_963457665.1). NCBI lineage: Eukaryota > Metazoa > Mollusca > Cephalopoda > Oegopsida > Thysanoteuthidae > Thysanoteuthis > Thysanoteuthis major. Next base: position 29,484,305 of record OY735217.1, on the reverse strand, counting down.
AATGACCTAGTTTCTTGAAAAAACTACCAATGATTAATATTCTTAATCTTATCTCTAACATTTTCTTCAGGAAAATATTTTCATTCTATTCACTCACCATTATTTATTTTTCTCTTCCGTTATATCTTTCTTGCTCTTCAAACCTTCAGCATGATTAGGGGGGGGGGTTGTAGGTAAAGAAGGGGAAAATGTTAATTAACGCCTTTTGGTGATGAACATTTTTTTTTTTAAATTTTTAAAAAGTTTTTTTCCCTATTAGTGATGGTTAGTTGCTATAGCGATCAGCTATTGTTCCTTTTTTTCCCTGGATTTTATTTTTGAAAACATTCTGCACATAATAAAAGAACTGAGGACGATAGAGTTATCTGTCACTGGTTTTAATTTCAGGTTTCAACTACCTTTAGAATCAGCAGGGGATGTATATACACATTTTTTTGAAGTGCATACAACAAACTTATTCTAAGGCTGGTGGTTCTGAAAATGTGACAACTAAAAGAAATGAATTCGGTTCCTTTATTAGAAAAAATAAAAGTAAAAAAAGAATTGTATAAAAGATGGTTGTACACACGGAAAATGCCATTGATACGATCAATCAAAACTATGAAAAGAACTAGAAAGTGCTCAGAGAGTGTAAACCTCAGTCAACGCTATATACAACCCAATCAAAAGAAATTCCTGGACATGTGCCAAAATTTAAGTACTTCTTCCCTAACCTATGGCTTAAACTTTTATGAGATTCATTGATAACTTTTGGAGATATGTGGAAAAACGGAGGATTATATATATATATATATATTTCTATATATACATACATACACACACCTCTCCATCTTTATTGATAGAGGTAGAAAGCTCAATAGTCCAAACAACTGTGTTGCTTACAAGTTGAAATTTTCTTATTGAATGATAATCAACTTTTTAATCTCTCTCTCCTATGCATACACAGACTGAGTTAGAAAATGAATATATATTTTTGATAGAAACTGCACAAAATTCATCTCTGTGAACGAAGTTGGAGAGGTATAAGTACCCTGTTGCATCTTCACATCTGTCTGTCTACAAGATATCTCCGAAAGTACTCGATGGATTTCAGTGAAATTTTGTGGGAGAGTGGGCAATGGGGTAAGGAAGAAGTAATTAAATTTGTGATAGATTCATGCAAAATTACTTCCCCTACATCGAAGTTATATATCCAGAGTACATAATATTACCAAAATTTCATGTTTTTCCACATGGTATTTCGAAAAGTTATGAATGAATTTCAATGCAATTTTGTAGAAGGGTAGACAATAATGGTGCATAAAAGGTGATCAGATTTTTGTGCGGATCCATGCACAATTACTTCTCCTGACAATGGCGCTGGCAGAGGTATGTGCTCTCTGAGTACTTCTAGGTCAGAGCTAGTAAATTGTGGTATATAGATATTTTTAAAAGCATTGTTCATTTTTTAAAAGCCATTTACTGAGGAGATATGTTTTTTGATTACAGACTCAGTGTTTTAAACTCTTTAATAATAATTTTTGTGGATAATCGAAAGAAAAAATTTTTTTATAACTCACCAAAAGTTTGACTATCACAGACTATTGCAAAAATCATACAACATAACCCCATGAAATTCTCTGTGTGTACCAATGTGATCCCAGGTAAGGTTTTTAGTAAATTTTCTGAACATCACCTCCTGGAATATGTTTTATGGGGGGAATGTTCGATTTGAAATGTTATTTCATGCTGAAATGGGCACATTATAGTGCTTGCCGTTTCAGCTGAATCCACTGGCTGCTGCTGAAAAACTGCTCGTCTGCCATATGAGTGGGGACTTCGTATTGTTCATAGAGAAAAGGGGAGAGTAAGAGAGATATTTGGCAGCTGATTGGCAATGCTTTATCTCACAAACAGCAGGTACTTTGGTATTGTTCAGAGAGAGAGGGGCTGAGTGTAAGAGGAAGAATGTCTATTTTCTGTCAAGTGTGGATACACATGCATTCAACATTTTCCCAATATTTAAAAAATAAACCCTCTTGAAGTTATAAGTATCACTTTTTAAATTCAAATTGAACTGAACACCGATTTGAATCTATCAATCTACTTCATTCATTCAATAATACATCAACATGATTGAACATACTTCAATTCTTCTGACACAGCCACAGAAAGTCTTACTGAAAACATCAATGCTTCTCTATAAGACACCTTTCAATCTGTCAGTCAGTCAGCCTCGGATCATCCTCATCAACAGCCTTTTAGCATCTGTTGTTGGACAAAGATCTTCCCCAAGATTTGCCAGACCGCTATCATGGGTGTTGTAGAGACAGTGCTTTCTGAACTTGTCCAGATCATCTCTGTCTTATATTCTGCCAGCTATGGTTTCACGTGTGATCTCTGGGGATGCACATCATGAGTCACGTCCAGTGGTTGTCTGCTATTCTTGCAACATGAGCGGCCCATTGCCACTTGGACTTTTTAAATGGTTTCTATATCTGGGACTCCCGTTTTTATCCTATTATATTGTGCTGTCTTGTGATCTCTCCATGTGATGTTGAGTGTGATTTTTTCGTGTGCACGTTGCATGCTTCTAAGTTTGAGGTGCAATCTCTTGGCTAGGTTCCATGTTTCAGCTCCATAGGTGAAAATCGGGAGGATGCATTGGTTGTATTCTCTTCTTTTTACATTAAATATCAATCTTCTCAGCCCTATCTAGTTGAATTGTAATGAATCTTAGTCTAGACCCTTGGACAAACCATTTTAATCTTCCTCCTCCTGCTACTACTATAGTAAGAATCCCTTTGAAATCAGAAATAATTTGTACTAGGAAACTCAATAATGCACAGCTTCTCTTCTTATATTTCATTTTTTTAAAAAGCTGGCCTCTCTCTTGGTGAGGAAAGACTTGCAACTTTTTTGACTGTTTCAAATCAAATTCACTATAATTTTGTATGGCTATAAGGGAAATAGATCACCATGCCAAGAAAAAACAGCCAGACATTGGAACAACCAGTACACACAAGGGAATTTATTTTTTAACTAATGAATCAAAATGGCCACTTCTCAAATTCCGGTCACCTATGAACAACTAGCAGCTGTCCAAAATTTTTAAAAATGCAGAGTAGGAAGCAAAAAAGCTGCTAGCAGCAGTGACAACACTAAGAGGAAAGATCAGATTTCTGGGCTGGGCCCCCGTATGGCTATTAAAACCCTCTTCATAGACATAGGAGAGGGCAACAAATTTAACATTAAAATGAATCATAAATACAGATTGATTTAAGATATAGGTAAGACCTTTGGGCTGATTGGATCTACCATTATTCTCTTCCTCCTAAGTTACATTTGTTGAAAATCCTTTTATTTTTGTCATTTGTTTATATTTTCATAAATAGTAAAATTGTTATAGCTGCTAATCATAGGCTATCACTAAGAAGTGCTACACTAAAAAGTTTTTCAATAATTGTAGGTTGCTAATAATTGAGGTAACCACATGGGCAGATATGGACGTAAGGATGGTGAACACACCAATGAACTTCTGGTACTTATTTCAGTATTTTGTAATTCTTCCACAGAATACAACATTTTACAGTTTGTTCCCCTTTGTAGTAGAAGACGGACATCTTTTTATCGACATGTTAAAAGCCGTGCATAGTAAGACGTGATGAAAATAATATATACCATCAAATAGCTACGATATTAAGCTGAAGGTAGTTGGCTTTTCCTTTGTGCGAATCTAATCAATTGTCCATATTGTGACTCACATGGTTGAATGGATTCCTTGCTGCAAGTTAGTAATTATTGGCAAGATCTACTTTTTGCTCACAGCACTCACAAGAAAACCACTTGCTAATGATCCACTAGGAGAGGAAGACTACTTATCTTCATTCATTATTGTCATTTCCAGAAATAAGGTTATTTCATTTATTTATAACTATAATACTTGGATAGGCAGAAGAATAGAGTGAGACTCAAAACATGCCTATAAAAACAAATTTATGAAATCTTCCAGGGTTGAGAGCGGGAGGACAAAAAACAAACAATATAAAAATCCCACTATGATTGAACTTTTCTAATTCTCTGATCTAGGAAACCATTATAATCTTTTGATCACTTCTTTCTTACCATCAGTCAAGACAAAACATCACTCATAAAAAACATGATCACTTACACAACCGTAAGTGATTCTGTTCAAAGTTCTGCTAATAAAAAGGTTTATTTTCTTAAAGAACTTGTGTGAGTATCTTTTCTTGTGTGGTGGTTACATCACACACACATACATACGAGACGAAACTAAAGATGACATGATGGCATCAATTTTTTGTAAGTGGGACGACTTCGTTTTTTTTTTTCAACTATAACCAAATAAATAAATACTCGCGGTACCAGGCATCGTGTTAAACAAAAAAAGATTTGTTCGCAAACTAGAAAAATTGAATTGAAAGAAAGATTTTACAACTCGTGTATATACTTACTTTCACTCACAATCAGTCAGTAAGGAACCTTTTATTTTCACGGTACACAAATGAATGAAAAAGGATAAACAATGGTAGTCGAGCATTTTCCTAGATAAACAAGGATGAAAAAATAAATAAATAGTTTAAAAACAAACTACCTTTTGTTTGAATAATGAGGAAGTGTATATTATTCTAAGTAGTAAAATCCGAGAAAAAAAGTTGGTCAAGGGCCGATTTGCAAGGGAGACACTAAGACTTAGACCATGTATACAACGCAGAGTAAGTAAGTACTTGTAACAAAGAACCTTAGTCCAGTACTAGTGTACTATTCAATCAGCTTATGAAATAATTAACCAATGGTTAAAAACCAAAACACTCAGAGATTACTCATTTTTTTAAATAGGGATTTCCTAATGAAGGTGTTTTTAAAACTCGCTTATTGAATATTGGGGTATTTTATGCCGATCATGTGTTATAGTGTTAAACTACATGTCACGACAGAAGTGATATACATGCAACTCACTGAACTTTCTCCGATGATTGAACCAAATTTTTACCTATCCCTTTGGAAACCAACCTATCAACATGCTTAATGCCTGAATAAAAATGTTCCAATTAAAAATATCTACGAGAAAGATACACCCCAGCTGTCATTCATAAGAACCTCGTTACATTTTCTAGGGGCTTCGAACCAAATAATTAAAAAGAAAGGGTTACTTACTTTAACGGCCCCAAAGTATGAGAATGTTATGTACTAAGAACTTACCGATATTATTATTAATCGGGGTAAAATTATTTACAAATATTTACCTTTTATTTCCAAATTTTCAAAAATCAATTACGAAAATATATCCTGACAATTCAAAAATATGATCGGAAGAGAAAAAAACTTGAAAAAAAAGGAGAATGATTTAATGTTTTTGTTTTGCCTAGATGAACTAGCAACTTTTTATCTTTTGAATGATTCCGCAAATGAAGCAATAAAAATACATAACCAACTTCAAGATGGTAAAAAGGAGAAAAATAGTGATTGGAAAAAAAAATCCTAATTTAGAGATTGTTTTTTTTTAATTGGACATTCAACCACTTTTTTGTTTTATTCATTTTTCTTCGTTATGTCCACATGAAAATATTATATCATAGACATTGAGGTGAACAATTAATATTTGGATCGATCGATTTTTTTCATCTAAAAATAGTTTCTTTATGAATTAATGAAATTAAATGTGTCACTCGTGTTTATTGCTTAATTCAAATGGGTTTTGGAGGTCTCGATCTCTGAGTATCATTCAAACAAGTACTTTTTTGTACACAAGTAAACACATTTTCTGATGAATAAGACAACCTGAAAGAGTAATTCTTTTATTAACAAAGGATTTTTTTTTTTTTAATAAAAAAATATTTTCTTACCTGTTCCTGTTCCACTACCGGACATTCGCTGCATAGAGCTTGTATTAGGAGAACGGGACCCAGGCGGGTTGGCTAGGCCTGTTACCCCTCGCATGTGCTGCAGGAGCAAAATATCGTTGTTACGGATCCCATAGGCTTTAAGACTAGTTTTCCCATCGTGTAGAGGTCTCCCGTTCCATAAGATAGCAATTTCCCTCGCCGGTATCCCAGTTTCAAATTCACATAGTGCCTTAAAGTTTTCCAATTCAAGGTCTTCGCTTACTTCGATCGTAAAGACCTCGTCTGACAATGTGGTCACTGTTACCTGCATTATAATAATAGTTCATACAGCAAGTTGTTAGAAAAAATCAAATAAAATAATTAAAAGAAAAAAAAATCAAATTTCTCGTTTGCGCTTTTTAGGGTAAATTTGAAGGGGCCCTGAAAAAAAAATCTTTCTCCCCTCTTTTTTTTGACACACTCTAATCTGAATCAATGGATACACAGTCTGAGTACTTTTTACTCTTTTTTTTACTAAATTGCTTCTCATGAAACCAAGTCCGCTTTTTTTGTATATTTAGTCTGTGATGGTAAACAACCCTTTCTTTCCTGCTTTGGAATTTTAAAAACAGAAAACAAAAAAAATCTTCCACCTCTCCTAGCATACCACACTAGAGTGGGTGTTCGGTCTTCGAATCTGTTAGATGCCCGGCTTTTGTAGTCAGTCAGAGCAGAATAATAATTATTCTCCCCTTTTCCTTCTTCCCCTGGCTTGTCAAGTTTTTAAACGGGGACTCTTTTACAAAACAGAGGAAATACATTCGTTGCCGATGTCTGTAATGACGGATCACTAAGATCTAGCTAAGAAGAAAAGGTGATGGCTGTAAAATAAACAGAAACTGACTGAGCATTCACATAATTTTCACGAGGCTCCTTCATGCCAACTGTAGTCGTGTTCTTTTTTAGAGCAGGCCACGCTACTTCCTTTCTGCGCAACGAGCATGCGCTTGCCTGAAGCCGCTGCAACACTTCAAATTCATACGTATAGAAGAATATACACATAAATTCAAGTAAAAGCAGGGTTAATACAAAACTAGTAGATGAAAGTTGCCTGTTGTTTGTTCAACCGGGGCGTATGGATGGTCGAAACGATGACAAATAATTAATAAATGTGTAGATTTCGGGGGTTATGCCAAGGGGAATAACTCACAGTGTTTCCTGCTGTCAACATAATCGGGTGACTGACGTGACTCATGTGGTAAAGGAGATAACCCTTTTGTCGCTCATTAAGGTTGGTTCGAGATCAAGCAAAATGAGCAGACGTTCGGCAGAATTTGGGTATCTCCATGCCGGAATAGGTTACGTCAGACATATTCGTGTATTTAAAAGAAAAAGAAATATCTGTAATACCCAAAACGGGCCAGGATCAGTAATGAGAGAGAGAGAGAGAGAGAGAGAGAGAGAGAGAGAGAGAGAGAGAGAGAGAGAGAGAGAGAGAGAGAGAGGCAGACAGACAGACAGACAGACAGACAGACAGACAGACAGAGACACTTAGTTCTTATTCCGTTGCTCTCTCTCCAGCCCCAAGAAAAAAAAGAAGTTATCTAGAGTGAATATTGCAAATTTTACAAGAGACTGCCAATTTTGAAAATATATTTTTTTGCCAAGATGTATCATTGTCTCGGTACCTCGGGATAACACACGAGAATGAGACCTTTCCTTTAGCTAATTAATTATCTGTTGATATTTAGTGATATTAGAAAACGTTGAATTGAAATTTCTATTCAGGAGTTTTTATACGGTGCAGGTTTATAAATCAAGTGAACCCTACCTTTAAAGTCTATCCAACAAATTCAGTGAAAGACATAAACTCTGTGGGGACCTCTCAGTAAAGTTTGATACGTGAACAAACTATAAAATTCAGTTGTAATGTGAAGATTGATTTTGTGCAAAAATCGGCTAACATGATTTCCCTACAAAATAAAGCCACCAACATAACTGCTGTAATTTAGACTTACAAATGAGCCGGCAATAGTTGCGATTTACCAACCAATCAGGATGCAAGGATCATAAAACCCAAAGCATGTCGTTTGGAACCTACCCGGACACTTAAAAGACAGTTGACGAAAACTCTAAGCGTAGAGAGACGGGCTAGACGGGACAACAGAAGACAATAGGCGACAGGTATCACGGAATACTCAACGACTGCTGCACACAAGTAACTACCACTTTCGTAGGCAAACATTATTCAATAATGAACTATATGAGTACTTTTGCTACATACGCGCGTGTGCACACATACAGATACACACGCATGCATAAATACACATTTACAAAAAAATACTTTCGCCAATCAATGGAAGAATGATACTAATACACGCAATTATCAATGAACCTTACAAACTCTATTCTTTCAACGAAACACATGCCCAACAAGAGAAATGATAAACTTTGTATCTACGACCAATGAACATTTCTTGGGACACCTTTCACAGAACAATTACCTTCACTTTCATTAATTGATACTATCATTAAACAATGTTGCTTTTTTTAAATAGATAAGCTTGTTGCATTTTACATAAAAATTAATCTTTTCATTCATTTCATTGAACCTTGAACAAAGCCAGTTTGATTATATATATATATATATATATATATATATATATATATATATATATATATATATATATATATATATATATATACTGTCTCTACAATCCGAAGTTATAATTTCAAATTTTCAGGGCTCTATACCAAAATATGTAACCAGGAGTACTGACGCAAGCAAACAGACTGATCAGTGAAAAGCGAAGAATACCGAGTCTCAAAGTTTTTTTGATGTTTGGTCTGGTCGGTAATTGTGGATACAGTGATTCAATAATGCAGACCGATTGTAAAAAATATTCACTGGCAAGGACACAAAGGAACAGAAAACCTGAATGGCAATGGACTGGACAAATTGCAAAAATGTCAGACAACCGCTGGACATCACACTCACAAAGTGGATCCCCAGAGATAATATACGAAACTGTGGCCGACAGGAAGTAAGATGGCTTGACGAGCTAGATAAGTTTAGAAAGTACAAGCTCCGCGATACCCATGATAGAGAGGTCTAGCGAATCTTGAGGAAGATCTATGTCCAACAACGGGCACTGAAAGGCTGCTGCTGCTGTTGATGATGATACAAGTTGCATGTGAAATTCGTTGGAGTATTTAAAACATTTTAGCGGGAATTTCGTTGGAGGATTTTTGTCGTACCACTTGATTTCCAATTGTAACGACAGAGAAAAAAAAAGCATGAACTGATAAATTTAAAACATAAAAAATAAACAAGGTTTTAAAATCTATCTCTTTTGAAAGGCATGTGTTGACTTCTTGCTTCGAAGGTCGAACAAAAATTGATCAATTAGACTTTAGTTTTGCCTACGCCCTATTCGCGACACTAACATTAATTGAAGTGTCACCATTCGTTAATTGAAATCGGAGTTATTCTTATCATTCTTTTATTAATTTAAAATGGTTCAGATCCTAACCAGGCAGAATTTAGTAAGCAGCCAAATACTTCTAGATTGTTCGATATTTGGAAGTCAGTGCGAGACCATTGTCCCTTAACTAGTTAGTCGGTATTTATCTTAGTCATTTTGTATCTATGCTCGCATCTATCAAGCGTGTTTGATGGCATAGATAGTTCTGTTTTTTTTTGTTGTTTTTTTTTTTACATGTTCAATCCCTAGTAAAAGCAAGGATACAGAATGCAGATTTTCAAGGCAGATCCTTCCCACTAGGACACTATTATATCAACGCGAGAACGGACGAGATCAGAATCTGTTTTCATCCTCATATTTAGTATAATGATTCAGTTCGTCTTTGACGTAACAGTTGACGAAATGTAAAAGAGAAAGAGACGGAAAACGGGAAAAGTTCTGTTAACCCCTGTTATCCCCTGTTATCCGAAAAGTTTGCTCAGTTTGTTAAGTATGAAAAACATTAAAAAAAAGAATTTTCCACGTTAAATGTATCAAACAACATATTAACAATTATATTCCACTATCTTCTGCCTTCTTTCAGCAACCTCATAATCCCGTCCTCGCAGAACCCTTTTTCATCTTTCTCAGGGACGAAAGGTGCCTTTTGCGGTCTTCCTAGGAAATTAATTTTTCTTTATCGATTGCTGCCTTTAGTTGGTCTAATTGAGAGCAGCACTTGCTCAAAGAAAAGCTTTGCTTCGCTTGCCCCCGAAGAGACTCATACTGGAGGACTTCCAATTACACAGTATCGCCTTTGGAAGAAGACTAGCATTTGGTACAGTTTGTGGGGTTCATTTCTCTTGAACCATAATCTCTTGCATTCCACGTTGTTTTAAAGTATTCATTTTCATAGCCTGTCAAAATTTTGATAAATAAATGAATAAATAACAGATGATTTTCGTTATATCTAAGTAGCCAATCGTAAATGGAAATGCTGTCCAGTAGTTTTATTAAACTTTTAAAGCGACTGACATAACCAAGCTGATGCTAATAGTTTTCAACGCTTGATCCAGATATTTTGAATGAGTCGGCCGCTCCTGCATCAAATAATATTGATTATTTTCACGTAATGTCTTGCTATGATCTCCGTCAACCTCTACAAGTCAACCTGAACGTTGAGCATTGTGAAACTTTGCAAATCGCCTTTGACACGTTCAATCATTCGCAATACCTTCTCCTTAAACAGTGTGTCTTTCTGTGTTTGGAGTCGCTTTTTTACTTAATGATACGCCGAAAATGTTGCCTATCCTCTTCCATCTTCAATGTTAGAATCAATAAATGAAAATACGTCAATTTTTATATTTTTTTGAAAATGCACCTTAATATGACTAAACGATTTGAAAAAAAAATGAAGTTAATTGAAACTAAACACAGATAATACCATGTAATATAAAAGGCAGAACTAACTTTTGAGATAACATCTTACTAAAAGAATTCTAAAGACCAGGTATAAAATACCTCCGTGGAAGCCCGAAAAATTTATCGGCCGATACGTTGTGAGTAAAGTAGCAGAGACGAAGACAATAACCTATATATGAATATATGTATGTATTATTTTTGACTGCTTGATATATATATATATATATATATATATATATATATATATATATATATATATATATATATATATATGGTTATCATTTTGAGCGTTGAGTTATCTATGCGTAAAGAGTGCTCGATATCGGGGATAAATTATATATATATATAATTTGGTAGCATATTTTCTTAGAGCACTTTTGACAGCAAATTGAAAATGGCAGAAAATGCTGACGGAAGCGTTTTATCCTTTGGAAAGCAGTTGTATACATGGGAAGCAGAGATCCATTCACTTGTACGAAAACAAGAAGAAATTTGTAAAAAAAAAAAAAAATTAAAAAGATACAAACAACTCCCCTGACACTCCTTCTAAATAACCCACAAGACAGAAATATCCCCATTTCATTCCTCAAATCTGAGACATGTAAACAGCGTAGTTTTCTCAGTAACCGCTGCAAGTGACTGGCAACCATCAAAATGCAGCAGAACATGCCCACGTGACAATGATAATTTATGTTATGTAACACCTGTTTTTCTCTTGAATATCTCTTAACCTTACAACTGTCATTTTACCAGCATTCTGCCGGATCACCTTACATCCATACATACACTCTCTCTCACATCTGACGAACGACCCTTATAAAACACTGATTGATTTACAATAACCTGCGTTATCTGGCCCAGTGCAAAGGTTAACGCAAAATTTTCGAAATGGTCTCATGCGCCCTACGCGAGACATTATATCTGAGCCCGGTAGTATTTTAACCAGTATGTTTTTTTTTAGTTTGGCATGCCCCCCGAGGGCCTTTCCACCCTAGGCGACCGCTCAAGTTCAGCTAATGGATATAAGATATTCCTGTAGTGCAATTTGAAATATAGAAATAAAATAGAATAAAGCAATAAAACTTGCAAGAAAGTTGTTGATAATAACTGAATATTTTCACTTAAAAAAGTTTACGACCAATGATGGGCGACTGTCGCTCAAAATGTCAACATAAACTTTGGGTGTTTACACTAATACAGCCCGAAACTAAAAAGATAATTCAAGAAATTCTAAACAGACATATCTATAGATAAGACGAGATAGCTGGTGTTGTCCGAACGCGATTTTAAACGATATATCCAGTTTTAGATTCACTAAAACTTCAGGCAAAGGGAAAACTTTGATAAGCGTAAATATGGAAATGATGTCAAGGCCAGGGAAGCCGGAACCATAAAGTCAGCAAGCCTCTGCCTTCTTGGCATTGGAATCAAATACTCATTTACCAACTGAATAAACATTTTCTCATAATTGCAAAAACACGTTCACTATTAAAGAAAATCCTCGCTATGTTTTGCTTATTATATTTAAGCTCAAGTTCTTCAACGTGAGCAGTTTCTACGTTCATCGGTTATACAACTCTTGTTTAATGAATGAGGAATTTTGAAGGTTGTCTCAGTGTCACCAAGTACAAGTTATTCATAGCAATAAGAGTTCTCTATATTTTATAGGTAGACCTCCCAGCTATATAACTCAAATCTGTAGAGAAGCATACATCTGTGTTTCGTCTCATTCATTTCCTCTCGCGTTATGAAAGAAGTGGTCATAAAGTTCGTCTGTTGATTTTCAACTGAAAACCACAAACTTGGCAAGGGGCTAGCGAGCTAGTATATAACAAAATGTTCTTATATGAACCCAATCGAAAAGTCATGTGCTCCGTTGAAAACGACCAAGTCATGCTAAATTAACCGTTTTCCGTCAAGATCTGGTTGGTTTTCTTCATCAATTTATCCGATAAAAATGTACGATAGCCGAAAATCTGACTTATATAAAAAAAAAAATAATCAGTAAGTTCAATAGAAGTAAACATCTTGTACTCATTGATGATTTGTTCTGTGATCTTTAAAAGTGAACTTTGAATGAGAGTACAGAACGTTTTAGCCTAAAAGTTGGCTGGAAATGAGAGGTACTTTATATATTGATTGTATTGACGATGATGAGGCTTTCCCACTTCTTGGTAACCCTCGGCATACTTCCCGCTCTTTTGCCGTAATCTTGCAACCTCACAATAAAAATGGATGTTGCAGAATGCTATTTCTGAAGAGCTCCCTCTGCCTCAAATTGCTTCAGGCTCCCTTGGCAAGGCTACAAGCGTAGGGCAGCCAGCAAGGACTGAACTCACTTAACTTCAGTAGTAACGGACTGAAATACTAGCTCGGTAATCCCTGTTTCTTTAGAGGAGTTTAGTTTAGTACGGTACAAGGCTACAAGTTTGGAGTACCCACTGAGGACTCATTCGCCTGGTGATAGATCTAAGAGACTAGTTTCCTAACCACTACTCTACGTCAGGGGTCCTAAACGTCTTTTGCACCGTGGACCGGATTAATATTGGTTATATTCTAGCGGACCAGTCGACAAGGAGTTAAGGTGTTAACCAAGACCAGAATATAGGCGATAAGCTAACAAGCCGCGTATAAGTGGTTAATACGCACAATTTTATTTCTAAAAGATTTTATCTAACGAATTTAGTACCAAGATCCAAAGAATCTAATTTGCTTTCATTTTCTATGGAAAATGAAAGAATAAATCATACGTCGTCTCCTCGAGGCCTGGTAACTCATCCTTTGCGACCCGGTGAATGGGGACCACTGCTCAACGTCTGGGCGCCGTATATCTACTCAACTTAGTTACATCTGGCACTAGTGGGGATTCTTAGTGTAGATCCAACTCAACAGTTAGGCGCTCTATTGGCATTAACGATAAATTCGTTCCTAAATTTTATGGTTACTCTTTCAGTCGTTGAATCAGACCAGATATCGGTATCACCCAAGGTGGCAAAACTTCAATGGTGCCATTTTATTAGTTACACTAACAGAAGTAAAATGATACATGATAACCCTTCCTAATGAGCGACTGTTCCATTTTTCCTTTCAGGAAACCTGTTTTGCCGTTATCGCAATCACGCGTGTACCCCAGCATGTTACAAATGAAACATTCCAACGCCTCTGCTATTAATTAAGACAATGAATAGCGTGCAAAATGGATGTTTGTCCCCTAAGCATGCATTTTATACATATTCTTGCATCCATTAACGCTTGTTCTTCAATATCAGTGACTTACTTTGATTTTATCGCCATCTGCTTTCATTCTGTGAGTAGCAGCTTGTTAGATCGTAATCGTTCATTGACAAGCGAGGCAAACAGTTGATTCTGTATTATTCATTTCTTATATCTGACCATTCAAGATTTTTTTGAGTGCTAGCTTTACCTTCAATATATTGTTAATGTACCTGTTAATATTATTAATCAAATCGGTTCAGATGAGTTGAGATGAATTCGATCCTTCATTAAAGTTGAGTTTGCTTTCAGGTTGTAAATTTGGGACTTTACATCCCGTCGGAATGTTTAGCTCAATGGTTAAGAGCGATGCTATACATCCATGTGTATTTGAGATATGGACATCTTGATCATCAATGTGAAAACAAAGTATTGACAGATTGCTTCAGGGTTTACACAAAAGTAATGATGATTTCTGATTGTAAATTGCAGGTGAAAACTGACTGATGATTGTCACCAGTGAAAAGAAAGTAACATCCGACTGCCAAAGCGACGACAATTGGAGAGTATCATCTCTTAATCCGATAATACAGATAAGGTGGTTTCACCAAAAAGTATTGACCTCTGGAGAACTCTGCTCTGGATAGATCAAATACAATATCATTAGCAAGTTTTGAAACTGTCAAAGGACATTCCCGAAGGACAGATCCTGGTAATGTACTCCAACAGGAAGTGTTGCATTATATTCGACCTCAAAAAAGTTCTTGGTGGCATCCTTGCAAAAGATAAGCGAAATACCGGTGGCTCCGCCGAAGAGAAAGAATCGCAGTGAACAGCTCGACATGCCTCAAGTACGTACACGACTCATGGCGCAGGGTGTATTTTTTTTTTGTCAGAATATCAGCGAATATGCCAAGGCACAGAATACGAGAAAAACACCGATAGTGTCGAGGACTGCGAGCTGATAAACAGATAAGCAGTGCAGACACAAAAAAATGGGCCACAGGCCAGGGTATACCAAAAATGAAGTTCCCAAAGAAGAGGTTGCCAGCAATGAAGATGATGATACTGAATCCCTGTATGAAGCTGCTCTCGATCAGTATCAGTTTTACGATGAGATGTCCGTCTCTACCAGGGTGGAGCCTTTTGACGATCCTCACGTGATAACAATGGCTGATCCCACTTCTAAACTGGTTATTTTAATGAACTCTCTCACCCAAGCCGAGAAATTAACCAAGAAGTACAGATAGCGAAGGCTGGAGTTTGAAGTTCGTTTAGAGCTTTGCACCTCTTTCCCAATGAAAAAAAGAAAGAAAGCTCTCTCTCTCTCTCTCTCTCTCTCTCTCTATCTCGATAACCCGACCATGAAATACTACTCAGGTACAGAAGCATGCACCCAAGATAACAGAGAGACATGAAACGACATGGCAGGTCTAAACTGTCCCACCCAGAACTATAGGGTTCGAGCCGGAAACGTCTGCAGGCTAACCCTGTGACGTAAGCCCTGCTATGTATGGATGGATAAATAATGATGGAAAGCTGGCGATCTACTGGTTGCGTTCCGCATATGTATCAGATGTAGTCTTGGAACTGCTAACACGCTTGTCAAATGGACTGGCACAGACCAAAACTGCAGGATGACCCAGAATCTGACCTTGGACTCGGAGAATCAGATTACGAGAGAGACGAGCAATATAATGAATGACACAGTTTGATGATTCTGGCAGTATTGCCGTCGTAATTGTATATATAGATGCACAGTGTGGTGATTCTGGACTTGGTTATCCTTGTTGACACCATCTAAGTACACACATATCTGAAAATTTAAAAATGGACGTTTCTGGTCACTATCATTCAAAAAGAGAACATCATCGTCATAATTGTCGAAGCACGGAATGATATAGCGATGATGAACTAGATCTTGGTTGGAAATTTCAAAAACACCTTAACTGCAGGGCGAAAAAACAAATACTACGGTGTAAAAAGTCATTATAAGAATGGTATGCTTTCAACATTTCATTTATAGCTGCAGTAGCTGCTACATGGACGAGAAATTGATGCGGACAGCTGGAGAACAAGAAAAAGCAGTACATAGCACTATGTGCTAGCCTTAAAACAGGCCTACTCTCCCTCATCCTCCAATCTGTTCTCTCCGCTGAAATTCTAGAATTTTAAAGAATTTGAAAAATATCTCGCGGGTGATGATTTCGAGTCCTAAATGGAGGGCATACCCAGGCAAATACGGACATACGGTAACCCGAATCCATGATATCTCTCTCAAAACATTCACTCTACTGTCATAAATCGCGCTATTACCCACGAGGCTCATAAACTGATCCTGCAGGAATGGCAACACAACTATAGTTTTTGGTGACAAGAAATATGTCTCAAGGTCAAATTTTCGACACGCTTGATAATATTACTGCGCTTAAAATATGTTTGCAAGAACCAGTATTTAGCAATCTTATGGTATTTTTATGAAGTTGTTGAAAATTAAGAGTGATGATATTTTCATATTTCATGAATAGATAGACTGCAATTTAAAACTATTGTCTGAAAGTACGACTTATACATGGTCCTTGTATAAGAATATATAAATTACTTAGTGTATCGCACCATTAAATTACCATGACTTCTAATATTATTTACAAATAAAACAGAATTGTTCTGACTTCATGCTGTGAAGCCAGCTTCAGATCATTATCCATCATGTGTGATGAGGAAGTGAGATTAAAGCGTTCACGCAACTAGACTGGTATAAATGATACGCGTGAGATCAGGGTCGTACTTATTATGGCAGTACAGCTGAAGGGACGCCAAAAGATTTTAGCCCCCATCCCCCCCAAAATACGTCTTCGAGAATATTTTGTAAATTTATTTTTTTTTGTAAGAAAAGAAGTAAAATGTCTGCGACTGACCTTGTTTGAGAATTTATTATGTTACATCAAGATAAAATGATCCGTAAAGGACTTCATGTTAAATTAAACATCACGATTTTTGTAATTTTTGTTTCGATTTATTTGAAAATAATGGCTAAATACAAAAATAGAAAGCCCCACCCCCAAGAAATTTTATTGCAATGGTCCCAATCACTGTTAAATTCGGCCCCTGCGTGAGATCCAGTTGTTTACTCTTGATCACTAGAAATTGTTCCTCAATTCATACAAAAGCGTCATATTCCGTGATCCTCCTTACTATTTTTCATTTAGGATTTGACCCTATAATTTGACCTGGGGGTTGAGCTCCCCCCAACTACGCATCTAGCTTGAGTGCATATTCCTTACTCACCCCAAGTGTATTTTCAGAATTGGATAAGAAGAAGAGATGAATAAAGGAATGATAAAGAAGTTTGTTGCGTGTGTATTTGATCATCAGTGTGAGTTGCTGGATTGGTGTGGCTCGAAGAGGTGTGGTCATCACTGGCTGGGTGTTTAGTGGCGTTAGAACTAGTGTGGTATGATTTCGTGGCGAACCTGGACTGGGTGTGGTTTTCTAAAATAAACATTCTCATCGAAGCGACATCAATTTAGTTCGCGAGCCGGAATTCTGGATGGTAAAAATCACAGTTTTTATTGACTCACGGTGGCGGTGTTCGTCTCGGGGATCCGGTACTTTTAATAGGACCGAATGAAGTAAACAAATATAAATCATTTGTAGATAAGTGTTTTGTCAATAAAAAAAAAAATCTGACCTACAGACAACAGGATCCAACTGGTACTGTAAGTTGCCAAAGTTGACATATTTGCAAACAGTCGAATCTTTTCATCGCTAGAATCGCCGCGACCAGCAAGACCGCTGGGTTGGGGAGACCTTTGTGTTTGAGTCTCCTATAATCATACCAATACGGTAAATTCCAACTACGTCATTGCATCATTCGAGATTTGCATATTCATAGAATCTTTGCCTCTGTGACTATCTTCACAAAGTCGATCTATGTTATCTGAATTAGAATTCCGAAGTCAATTGCTATGGGTTTCCGAAAATTCATTTAATCAGCTGATTTTATTTTTACTTAATATTACCAGATTAGGAATTCATACTTATCACCCGTTTTATATCATCACAGATTTTAACCTCCGTGGAATTCTGTCATGTTAACACTAACGTAAGGAATTCGCCCAGCTTTTCGTATCGATCCGAAAATTTCTCTTTTGGCATTCATTTGGTCTCCAAATTGAATTCCTATTTTACATTTAAACATTCTAAAATTCCAATGTAGTCTTTGTTTGATTTTCTGCATTTTGACCTGTCACAAATGTTAAATTTCTACGTACTCACCATCTATTATCTACACCCTCGGCTCTATCTATTTAATTTGATTATTTCAAGATTAATCTATCTACCTATCTATTCTTCAATTTATTCCCACCATTATAGGGACTACTGTGGTACGATAGCGGAATCATTGCAGTCAGGATAACCTCTATCATCAAGTCAGCAGTTGTGGCTGCGGTGTTTTCGGGGGCTAATCTCGTTTACCCTCACAGAGCCCCCCTCATACCGCACGTTGCAACGTGAACGTGCGAGATAATCAAGTGAGAAGTGGGAAAAAGCTATCTGCGACTCGCCTAACTATATAAATACCATTACCACTTTTTTGTGCAGATGTCTGTTCGTCTGTCATGCTTTTCCAATGTAAAAAGTAAGAGACACTACAACAATCATAATTCGATCACCAGACAAAAAATTCAGGGGCTGCAGACGTGCACACGTGCTACCGTTTTAGAGACATGACCTCAATCAAATTGTCAAGTATTGTCAATCAGTAAGATTTTGTAGGGGGCAGATCTCAAAGCAGCGAAAGTCGCTAGATAGACGGCCTAATTTAGAGACAAGACCCATAAGTTCAACGATGAGCCAGCTATCCACGAGAGGAGGAGGAAGAGCTAGTAGTCTTTCTTTGAGTCAATTGATTCTCGAACTTGTGTGAAATATTGTGGCATGGAAATAAATAATGCAAGAATTATTTTCAATAAAATATTTTTGGCGTTTATTTGCTATTTTTGGCATACGAAATATGGAACTTGGACATTCTATCATGACACCATTAGCAGCTGGTAAGAAAGAATGATCGGAAGATGTTATTTGAATGACATAACGCCTTTTAATGACATTTCACTTCTTCCTTCCTCCTTATTTCTGTTGTTTAACATACCTGGGACCAACCGACAGAAAAATGTCTTATAGAGATGTGCAGATACATCTGAAAAAACAAAAACAAAAAACAAAATCGAAAATATATCACTGGAAATCGTAGATCACTTTGAGCAAAGTGCATAATACGGGTGAAATTGCTTTATATTGGTGATGTACCGCAAGGAGATCCGTCAATCAATATGAATGTATCTCTTTATAAAAAGAAATATATCTGTTTCATTTATATTAATGTATAGCATTTAATCAATTGATAAACATCTAAATTCAAGTATCTAACAGCCGTAATGCTTTAAGCACATGAGATGTAAATAAATAAGCGGTCAGAGGTGTATTATTGAATTACAGTAAACCCTTGCAATAAAGCCTCAATATAACGAATTACGGCTTTAACGAAATCGTGGATCTATCCCGACTGGCTTCGGATTTACCGAACTACGTTCGATAGATGCTGCGAACAGAATGACCATAAACTTTTGTTACTTTCCGATTTCTTTGGGGTGAGAAAAACTATAAAAAAAAATCCTCTTCTGAATATTATGCCGGTGTTACCAGGAGCAATAATTGCGCTGAAGATAATTCCATCATGTTCATTAAATTCTTTTTTGATTTTCAATTTTTAAAGTAAGCAAACAATGATGTACGAAAGAAAGACAATAGTTTTATAAAAAAGACAACAAAGCAAACAATGATTTACACATTTATCATTAATTTAATACCAAATAATTCATCTTTCTACAAAGTTTTTTTTTTATTGAAGCTTCATACAAGCTAATCCTATCAATAATTTCATCGAATTCAAAATCAAACCAAATGAAATTTTAGAAAAGAATAAGTATTTAAAATTGAATTCAAAATCGGGAATGCTGGGTCATTATTTCAGTATGACTAAATTCATCGTTACAGTTATTGTTTTGGGTAACATGTGGGTGGATTAAATTGAATTTCAAATTTTCACTTGAAATCTTAAGATAAAAAAAAATGTGAAATTGAAATTAAACTTCTGTCATCATCTCAGTATAACGGAATTCTTTGACACGGTTATTGTTTCAGGTAACACCGGTATGATATCTCGAAAAATTTCTTTTCGAGTTTGTCCCAACTTATGAAATCGAAAGGTACCGATCTTTCTTCTTATTTACCGAACAAATTTCGATAAATGCGGTGATCACTTAAGGTGAGTTCGAAAATAGACAACCGAACTGCCTTTGGGGTTCTCCGACCGATGTTTGTTAAATGCTGCGAACTACCGAACGTACTTCTTCATTACAGAACGAGCGACAACCATCGGATAATCCGATATGGTGAGCTTTCGGATTTAACGACAATATCCCCGATCCCCTCAATTAGTTCGTTAAAACGAGGGTTTACTTTATTATCGCGTGACCTCTGTTGATTCGGCAAAACGGATAAATCCGACACAGGTTAGGAATCTAGGGTGCCAGAAAATCGGTGGTGCGTTTGTATTTTTTCAATTTCTCGTTCAATTTTTATAACGAAAAACGGTTGAATGCCTCCGAAGTTTGTAATCAGTTCATAGTAATCAGCTCTAAAAGCCCATGTGCACGAGGACGAGTGCACTTAGGATGACTCCTCACTGGATTTCAAGTTAGTTATGTGGAGCAAACTAGTTTAATGAATTGTGAAACGCGCCCAATAAACACTGACTTGCCCCCCCCTTCGGTGTCAGAGAGAAAGAAAAGAGAGAAAGACAAAAAGAAGCCTTACGAATCCCGTTCGCTGTCAGTCGTGGCGATCGTCGATTGCTGTCGCAACAAACCTGATGTCGCTACGCTGTCAAATTATTACCTTCTTTTTTGGCTTTTTTTTCCCACTTCGACTGTTTTCGGACGAAGTCGTCCCCACTCGACATTTTTTTCCTTTGTGGATGTTGGCTTTCTCAGTGGGTGCGGCGCACTTTGTGAAGACAGGTTTCGTTTATCGAAGAAAATATGGAAGGGGGATTGAATTCAATTGTTCGCATCGTGGTCTGTTGTCGCTAATGTGTCCCAGTATCTGCTGGTCAGTCGATAGTCTTCTCTCTATATATATATGTTATTATTGGTTAAAAAAAAAAAAAATAGTTTCCTTATGCAGATTTATTTCAATTGAAATTAAAGGAAGATCACGAAGGTAGAAGAAAAAAGAACGATTGAATACGTGAGTTTGTTCAATTATCTATCATAAAGAAAGAAATATACAAGAAAAACAGCAAAATAAAGTTGTTGCTGTTATTATTCCAATCAAGGTGACTCATAACGACAAGTAAAAATAACAGCAGTAAGAGTCTTTTTTAGGATTGTCGATAAAAATCAATTCAAGGACCCCATAGTGTTTCCTTTCAGTGAGTACGTATTATGGACACGCTGCACAGTTGCCCGGAGAGAGGACACGATTTTAAGGGACCCGAAATTCGATTTGAAAAAATAATGACGATTCACTTCACTGAATAGCAGACCCAGAGAACCTTCTCTGAACCTGTGTTTACATTGATGTTTTAAATCACTTAATGAATACTTATTAAATTCATGTATTATTCAACAAAAGACATATTTTGAGCTTGTTCAAATGAAATACTTATAGGCAGAACTTTGTACGTGAACGAAAATTTATTTCATAATTATTATCGGATATTTTGACAACGTTTTACCTACATCTTATAGAAAGTACTGTTCAGAAGTATTTGAATGAGCACAACATCTGCTTTTTATGTTTATCTTAAGATTGCTGGGAACATTGGGAATTTTGAGCGTGGGGAACCTAAATTAACCTACTCTTTAGGCAATCCTTCCATATAGCAATATCAGTTCATCTTTTTAATCTCCTTGATTGATTCTGAGCAAGACTTTAGAAGGATGGAGACAAAAAAACTTGCTTTTATCATTAAACAACTTAATAATATCATTTCTTTACAGAAATTTTGCATTCGGAACCATAAAACACGACTAAATGCATGCCTTGTTATGCTAATTGCAAACAAAATTGGCTCTTCTTTCAGAATATTCCTATTTTCGACTCTCAAAACCAAGCAGTTAGAAACAAAATGTCTATTTGTTCAAATACTTTTGACAACATATATATATATATATATATATATATATATATATATATATATATATATATATGATAATCAAATAATTGAGTCATCCACCGACAGCTGTTTCGTTCTATTACATCTCTTCAGCGTGGCTATAGACTCTCCATTATCCCATCCAGTACCACAAGGTAGGATCGAAACCCTTTGCTTCAGAACTAGAGGTGGCATTCTATCTCTACCCTACGCAGACCTGGATGGTCAGTAAGGTTGAATTCAAGCGATGTATTTATTCACACATTATTCCCCATCCACCAGGGTGCTCTATTCCAAAGTTGGAAGGGCATTGCTTATATATATATATATATATATATATATATATATATATATATATATATATATATGTTGGGAAAAGAATTTCATCAGCCTCCCAACAGCTTATGCTGATATACTCACCTTCACGTTTTTGTCTATGTCTCTTTTTGCTCAACAGATAAAAATTGACAAGATACACTATTCGAAAACTGATTAAAAATTCTTTCCACCAATGTATCATGTCAATCCATCAAAAACATTGTTGAACATAGGTTGAACAAAAATACCACGGGATTATGCAGCCAGCGGGCAACATCCTGCACATTACGCTGCCCGGGGGCCCCATATCTTTAAGACGGCTCTGGGTACGTAAAAAAAGAACGTATTCGTCTACTGCAAATCCTTAAAGCTAACTACAATGTTTTTCTAAGAGGTGACCCTTCAGTATAGGATACTGATATTGTAAAGAGAGTCAAGGGGCCCTGTTGCACAAAATATTAATATTTTAAAGACGATCCATATAAGAATAATGAAAAATAAAATTTAAATAAATACAGATAACTGAAAACAACTTGGGCTCTAAATTTTTTCATATGTATCTCATTATTATGAAATGTCATTAAATCTTTCTCCGACAACATTAATGCTATCACTTCCGATGATTGTTGATAAAAGATACATTATTATGTCTCAAATCAATTGTTACTCATGTACTTTTCGTTGGGTACAAAGATGCTAAATGAGCAGTTTGCAATGAGGCCTTAATTTCCCATCTGGCCAGGGCCTATTACCAGCGTTTTACGGGTCAGCGGTCGAATATAAAAGCCCAGTAAAACTTGCTTGCTGTAGATGGAAGTATTAGGTTGAACCACACGATATGTCAAATTCTGGCTCGGAAAAGTAAAATAATATTTCAAATAATAAGTAAAATAAAATATATAAATAATAAAATAAACAGAACAATGTTTTGATATAATAAAACATACATTTACGATTATCGTAATAAAAAACCTGTTTTTCATTACAAGTAATGACACGTTTCAGAAGTGGGTCTTAATTGAAGAGAATGAGCAGTAATGAGCACACCTCAAAACGACGCAGTTTCTGATTTTCAGTCAATTTGTGCAGAATTCATTTGCTTAGTATTTTCACCTTTCCTAACACTGTTAAACGGCAAGAAACAGTCATTGGAGAAACTCCAACATTTATTGAAAGAACTCAAATTATTGTTTTAGATTTTTTTCAACAATTTTTTTCTCAATTTGTCGCTGTTGATGTCGTCTTCAAGGTCCATCTTTAATACTCTAACATCAGGAACGAAATCTCTAAAACCTGCGTTACATTGTTTGCGCGTTAATTATTTCTCTTTCAAATGCCTTGTTGATATTTCACCCTGCTTCAGCAGTCGTCTAGTAGAGTGTTTGATGTCTCTGACTCCTGTTTTTCCCCCAGATATACCGTGCTGTTTTGTGATCTCTCCATATGAGGTTGAGTGTGATTCTCTCATGAACACGTTGCATGCTTCTCATTTCGCGGGTCTGTCTCTTGGTTCGGTTTCATGTTTCAGCTCCATAAGTGACTATTGGGAGGATGCATTAGTTGTACTCCCTTCTTTTTTGGATTATTGGGATCTTCTTGTTTTTGAAGGTAGAGTTTTCTCTGACGAAGGCTTGCCATCCTAGAGAGATTCTTCGCTTGATTTCTTCTTCTTAGTGGGTTTCATAGAGATTCGTTGTCCTAGGTAGACGTAGTGTTTTTTTTGCATCTTCGATTTTGACAGTTGTGTTTTTATTCTCGACATGGTTGTTACACATGACCTTCGTTTTACTTAAGTTCATGTGTAGGCCAACTTTCTTGCTTTCTTCATTTTGTTCACCTAGCATTAGTTGAAGGTCGTGTAGGTTCTCTGCGAAAAGTGTGACACCGTCTGCAAATCTGAGGTTGCTCAGATATTCGCCGTCTATTTTGATTACTCTATTCTCCCAGTCCAGGTTTCGGAAGATCATCTTGAGGCAGGCTGTGAACAGTTCGGGTGAGCTAGTATCATCTTTTCTTACTCCTTTTTTGGTGCTGGGAGGGTTAAGGGAAAAAGTTTTTAATGAACAGGTCTAAAAATTGACATACAACAGTAGAATTCCAAGATTTACGATATCAGATAATGCAATGCGATACACACCTACTTGAATCTTCATTTATAGAATCATATCATGATTCGTGTCGTGAATCTGATACTTCATACGATACAATCTAATGCAAGAGTGGAATAGCAACAATTTATTTTAAAAAAAAGCCAAGTACATTAGTTGAGAAGCTCCCTAAACGAAAATGAAGTTGGTTCTACGAATAATTTCAAAATAAGAAATGTTTGTGGAACCAAGATAAACCTGTCACGTATCGGATAAATGGAGTCTGTTGTTGAGATATCCTCCAACAGGCACTTATAACATGAATGTGCGGTAGAAGGAAAACAAAAAAAAAAATGTCTGCTCTGCTTTACATTTGTGATATCCCTGTTCATCACTTTCCATAATCTAAAATAAACATTATTAATCAAGCCACAAAACCACGTACAAGCTTGGGCACCAATCGTAATTCCAAAAAAGCATAACCCCGGACGCCATAATCCTAAATTTCGAAATCCTGACAGATCAGAATTCCTAAATGCCAAAGTCCTGAATACCTCAATTCCGAAAAAAATTCCCTGAGGGTGGAAATCCCGAAAGTAAATGTGTCTTCATAAGCTTTCTCAAATAACCACCGTTTCGAAACTGTAAATAAATATCTTTAATGAAACCTATAAGATAATTTTCCTGAATTATATTTTATGTTGTTTTTATTGGCATTTCAATCTTCAACATGCCGAATTGTGTCTCTTAGGATTATGAACCAACCTTCCTAGCTTCGCATATTGTTGACAAAGAATCATTTTTTTTAGTCAATTGCAAATATCGAAACATTGTGGACTTTGATCCACACTGCAGTGGGTCCCCCTTGCTATCAGACTACTCCTTTTCGCAATACAGTTCCTTCGCTCTGCCCTGACAGAACGCTAGATAACAAGATAAGATATCCATATCTACGCTTACAAACGTTTGTCCCCTTTCTCTTTGGTATTCACCTGAGTCTATTGGACCTGAGTCCACTTCCACCGTCATATCAGTCCTGAAATTCGTAGCGGTTTGTTTATTTAACACAACGATACACGCCGTCATTTTATTGTGGTTTATTCTCGCCATTAATAGCGTAACTCTGCAGCCGACACTTGTATTGATCAGAGTGAAAAAGCCGGACAATCTAGATGCGTGTTTGTATTATTTGTATTATCTGAATTCACGAATATTCCAAGATCAGTTCTTTATTTCCGTTTTTTTTTTTTCATTAAGGTGTGGTTTGTGCCTTTATACCCTTCGTTCATTCTATCGACCTTACCCTTGAAAGCATTTGGGTCTTGTGTCAAGCTCATGTGACAAATATGCTTTTTATTGATCACGAGGTATGGCGAGACAGTTGCGTTCTTCTCGCCACAAGTGGCACTTTCTGTGAGAAGACGCCGCTTTCAGCACAGATTTAAAAGATACTTAGTCAAAATTTACGAAAGTTTGTCAAAGCAAATATCATTTCCTAAAATAAAAGAATGTACAGTAAAACACTATGGATTTAGGTCGACAAAGATAAAAGCTATTGAAGTAAATTTAGCATTTATTTCTCTAACGTTGGTTAAAAGACAAATGGAAAGCTAATTTATCGACGTTGTTGATTCAGTTCTGGGTTTTAAGATAAGATTTGCGGTGTCAGTTCATGATATATTATTACAAAGTTTCTTTAGTTGTCACCAACACACATTTATTGCGCCCGAAATGAGCATTATAACTGTGAGACTGAGATTGAGCAAAAATCATTCCAGTAAAAAGGCAGGGTCAAAAAAGAGACAACATTGCGAAACAAGCAATATTTTCAACCACTAAAAATGAGGAATCCAGACTAAAAAATGAACGTTTCTGGAGCCCCTGAAAACTATAAATAACAGATTTTGAACTTTGTCAGTTCGTATTTTTACGTCAACATGATTCTACATTACTCGTAAAAATACATAATCTTAAAAAGCATATTATAAGTATACAAGGTGCCTGTCGTAGTACGATGGTTAGGAAGCTAGTCTCAGAGACCAATGTGTAAGTGTGAGGAGTCGACCTCCACAACAAGTCAGCATTTGAAATCCAAGGTTTTTAAAAGTATCTTTTTAATTTCATACAAGTGCTTGAACAACGACATGCACCGATGTGAAATTCGCTACTATTTTTAGTAATATGGTAGTCTAGATTGTGGTTATTTACTAAGCTTAGCTAGGCCTGTCACAGGGCCACGGTAGTGGGGCACTCAGCGAGGATCGAACTTACGAGTGAATGACGACTTTGCTCACGATCACTCCATGTACTTGTAAATACCAATCAAGAGAAAGAGAATTAACAGACAATGAAGGTGAAAATCATTCTCATGTCAGCGATTTTGATATAAGCAAACTGGTAAAAAAGAATCAACAGACAGAATGAACAAAAGGTAAGTAGGGGGTCAGTCTGTAGTATGCCGATTTGGTCAGTCTGTGTGGTCAACTATAAGAAAACCAATTCCTTAGTTGAATTGAATAAGTCTAGCCGGGGAAAGCGATCGGCTAACCGAATGACGGAAATTTCAGTCATTGCAGTTCTATGGCTAACTCAATAAGATTTCCGTTTTATTGTGATTGATGGCATCTCAGTTCTATCTGTGAGCCAAGGCCCTTATATTGCAATGGATACCTTGCAATAGATTATCATGTAATAGACAAGGGCTTTTATCTTGCAATGGATAACTATAACCTTTCGTCACCTAACACGGTTTATAGGTTAACCAAGTGGGAAAAGAATCACCGCACGAAATATATTGGTAGGGATGAAAATACCACGAAAATCAGCAGTTTTTGATATAAGCTGTTCGCCGCACAGAATAAATAAACATAAGTGGATGTAACGTATGGGTCTGCAGTTTTCACGTCAGCTCAGGCAGATAAGACTTGGTTGAGAGAATAAATTTAAGGGAATGAATGTCAGCAGCGGCGAGGGGGAAGAAAAAAATTGTTAGACACGAGAAATCATATATGGTCTGTGTCAAATTGGGGCGTTGGAGGAGGGAGGTGTTAGATCACCAGCTCTTTCAACCTTTTGTTGGTAAACGCTCACCTAAAACACTTGGTTATTTACAGCCGTGCCGAACTCATGCCCTGATGTAATAAATGTAGTGAATTATATTTTTAATTGATTTTTGCATATGCCAGTGAAAATTCCAATAAGAGAGTTGCTAAGTGAGCCTTTTAACAACAAGGCATTGTCGATGATTTTACACAATAGAATACGAATAGATCAGGCATTTTTTCTTTATATACGACATCGGACCAACTCGAAACCTATCATAGACGTTGCATCACCAGTTGTGTCCGACATCGTATTGCGGAGGGGAAAATTGTTATTTTCAGGGTAAGTTTTTAACACCATCTTTATTGATTCTCCCTTTGTATTTGTTTTCATCGATTTACAGAAAATAATTCCTCCATAGATTTCCCTTGGACAAAACGCACACAAGCTATCGATAAAGCTTCGTTGTCTCGCTGAGCTAATTCTTCGAGTTGTACACTATATTTCATAGCCCAAGTCATTTCATTAATCGCACATGATACAATTATATTACTAAGAGGAACCGATTTTGAAATATCTGTATCCACTTTAAAAAGAATGGAAAGAATTTCAGAAACTCGGGTATTATCAGTATCTCTCCAGTAATGTGTGATATTCCAGATTTCAATCGTGATATCTTGTATGAAGCGATGAGAATCAACAGTCAAGTTCTGGCTTACACACACACACACACACACACACACACACATATATATATAGATAGAGAGAGAGAGAGAGAGAGAGGAAGAGAGAGAGAGGAAGAGAGAGAGAGAAACTTTTCAAATGACCCCTTCATCTTTTTTCAACTTACATATATCATATGCACTTTTTTTCCTATGTGCTTCTCCCAAGAGCGCTCTTTTTGACGTGATGACTTCATGGCTTCACGTGATGAGATATTCACACAGAAAATACAAATAGGTCCCCGGCGTTTCAAAGGTAGAGCAATAAATCCATACAGTGTAAGTAGTTTACATTATATTGACGAACTTGGGTTTTACTTTCTCAACTTTTTTTTATCTGGATCGGCATATTACTCGAACCATTTTATCATTTTTGCACATGTTCATAATGGTAAGAAATAGATGATATTTAAACCCCTCCCCCCCAAAAAAATCGATACGAAATTATGAAGATATACACCTAAAACCATGATGGTGTTAACAGGGTTAATAAAAATCATAGAGATAATCACCAATCAAAAGAACTAAATTGCTTTTAATTTGAATCAATACTGATGTTGCTTTGATACAATGGCTCCCAAACCTTTTCGGTCTGCTTCCCCCGGGCCCCTTAAACCATAATCCCTGTTATGTGAACTGGCTGACGTGTAGTGCGTGATCCGCGTCCTGTCTACAACCAAGTCACCAAGATACAAACAACTGTCTGAACTTTTAACTCCGACTTCGGACCTTAAAATAATAATGATAATAATAAAAAACATGCTTTCGTGTATGACTTGATGTTTATTTTCGTATTTTTAAAGCGGACATGTTACTCAAGCGTTCATTACTTGGGTTTTGTCACATGAATTTCGTTAAAAAACCACCCTTCTGTCCCCTTTTCACACACTCACTGTTCCCTTGGATCTTTCAGCGGGGCAGACCGCTCACTCTGGGAATCAATGGTTTAATAGAAACCCGGCGAGCCGAAAAGGCTCTCAAGCAAACCTTGAGTCAGTATTTATAAGCATTAAGCTTAGTCTTGGTTTAAGAACAGGAGTATAGGGCTCTACTTATTGTAATGGCATACTTGTTTAGCTCGCTGTCTATTACTCCATAACGAAGCGTCTTGATAGTGTGAAGTCATTGGTTATAATGGAAACAAATCTACTAAACAGAAAAATGTTGTTGGTAGTCAGCGCACTTAAGCCAGACGAAAACTTCGTTAGAAACAATAAATGTAAAGGTTTAATATCATTCAAAGTAAAAAGGATCAACGAAAAGAATGAATATAATATAATGCATGCCAATGTGTTTGAGGCATTATAAGGACTGAAGCTCGTCTGAAAGAATAAGTAAAAGATCCCTATCGTCTCTGACGCAAACCAGTTGATTTTTAGGTCAAATTGATCGACAGGAGAAACCAACAGTGGTTAATGTCAGTTAGGAGACAGTAGGTTTTTAAATGACAAATATTTTGGACAAACAGGAAGAATCAATTGTTGTCCATGACAAACTGTCAACTACGTTAGATAAACCTAGAATAAAAAAAAATGCTTCACGTAATAATCGGAAGGTCATGAATGTCAGTATAGGTCGGTTTGTTTAATATATACCGAGCGGAAAACATTACCATTAAATAAAATAAAACGGGGACTGGTTCATGTCGATCAGGGGTGATTTGGTTTGATATAAGCCATTTTTATTTATTTCCTGAAGCTACATTAAAGAAAAAAGTTACTGGATACAATAATAGGCGCTGAAAATATGGCTTTTATTTATGTCAAGTCAAAAGAAAATCGCTCGATAGAAGATATCAATAATGGCTGTTGTAAAACTTAAGTAGCAGCTTGTAACATAAACTGAAAGAAAAAGAAGAAAAGATCCAGTTATTGAAGATGATTATAAAGTTTCTTCAGTTTCGTTTGCCCCTGATCATTTGATAAAAACAAAGCAGGAAAAATACTAAAACATCTTCGAGTCTTGTTTCAACTGTCGTATTCAGAAGCGCATTTTTCATATTCATATGCGCACGCGCACGTCATTGAATCGATAAACGAGTAGCCTAGTGATGAGAAAAAGATTTTTATTTTTCAATACAATTTCTTTCCTCGTTAATGAACGTGATTCAGTGGTGTATATTATACACATGGAAAATCAGGGACATCATACAACGAAAATTTCAAATACGAATTGATTTCTTGAGTACGTGTCATGTTGCAGACTTGTGGATACACACTCGTAGATTGGTAGATAGATAGATAGCTACATACATATAGTCCAGGGATCAATCCAAATCCTAAGGTGGACAAACATTCGTGTTACCACTATGTTAATCGGGTAAACATGAAACCATTCATATATGATAACCTCTTCAGCCTTGTAGCTAAATTATTTTCAATAGAAAATTCAAAATGGCTCATGCACGCAGGAAATAGTCCAGTAATAATGTAGCTTGGCCAGACACGAATTGTAACAAAAACTATTCCCATGTATCGTACCCCTGACGGTATCCTCTTTGATGTACAAAAAGTCTTAACGGGAAATTTGCAATGGCTGCCATTCACCACAGTGACAATAATCTATCTTGAGAACGTGGCACTGTACGAATTGTTCAACAGCCAATGGGAAGATGTAGCCCAAGCGCTATAATAGGATTCCGTTGGAAATTTTGACTTCACTAACGAAACCATTTGGATATTCGAGAGGAGCTCTTCAGTTATCCAAAATAGTTTGGTTAGGCATTCCAAGTCAGTGGCAAAAAATTTAAGGACAATTTTCCACGATGGCGGATTTTCGCTGTGATGCCCTTCTCAGAAAAAATATGGCCTTAAAAAAGAAATTTCACACTAAGTAAAGTTTACGAAAGAATCATATGCCCGTGAACAAGTAATTTGGAACACCTGTGTGGGCAATTAGCCATCTGCTCCAGAATGGAATCACTTCTTCCTCTGCCTATTGTCCGCCCACCCATAAAATTTCATTGTTGGGAATTCTTGGTGAAATCGCGTGGACAGACAGCTACAATGTAGGGAAGATAATTGTGCATGGATCTGCTAAAAAATTTAATCGCTGTTCATATGATCTATTGCTCACCTTTCCTGTAAAATTGAATTCGTTGAGAACTTTTGAAGATATTGGGTGGACTGAGAGACAATGTGCATGAATCCACCTCAAAATGTACTGATTTCTTCGTTGACTACTGCCTATTAGGGTACGTCGATATATATATATATATATATATATATATATATATATATATATATATATATATATATATAAGATCCATTGCTCAGGCTAGATGTAAATCTGCACAGAGGACCAATCGTCTATAATCTTACTGCTGAGGCAATCTTTCCCAACAATCTTCGTCAACGAAGCAAAGCCATATATATATATATATATATAATATATATATATATATATATATATATATGTAGTAACGATAACTCTCAGATAGTTTGTATAACAAATCGTTAAAATGCAGCTGTGTAATTTAGTATTTTCCCTTTTTTCTTCATCTTTTTATGATAATACATTTATTTACTGCAATATTGTTTTGGAGAATTCGTTTAATAAGATATCCCATTATTAAAAGTAATACTTTCATTTTTAATTATTATTTATGCATATTTCAATTACCACACGGGTGTAATTTTTCGGTGATATTGATCCTCTTGAATAAAATTTAAAAAAAATGTTAACATAAATATTACTTGTATTACTGAGTAATTAAAATAGTCTCAAATAAAAATCGTCTTTTTTTCTTCTGTTTTATTGGTTACCTCACTTTCTCTTTCTTCATAGCCAATGGTCTTTGTATAACTGCCACGTGTTACTTATCTTCCCCGTTTTAACAAAAATATCTCTTTATCTTAATATTCAGTCAATTTCATACATGAATTTCAAAAGAAATAAAAATAGATTGAATCTAAATTAAAAATACACGTACATATCATTTTATATAACGAATACATATTATGTATCGATCCCTTATTTGTTATACTTCAAAAAAAAAAAAAAAAAAAAAAGAAGAAAGGCAATCTTTTCTGGATTTATTGTTGAAATAGCGCCGTTTTTGGACTAACTCTTCTAGTTCATTTTTCCTAAGTGAAAAATCAACCTCCCCCACCAATCCACGAAATTTCATTGTTATTCTTTTGGAACTATTAGTGATATCACATGGACAGAGAGACTGACCGGAAAAAAACTGTATCAGATCGGAGCAATTTATTTAGTCCTGACCGTTCTTTCTGTTAGTCCATCCAAATCTCAAAATATTTCCGATGAATCTCAATCAACTTTTGTTAAAGATCTGTCAATAATCTCCAAAAGAGGTCATGAAAATTCGGAATGGATCTGTGTACAGTTACCTCCTCTACATTTTAGCAATCTGTCCACACCTCACAATATCTCTGTCTGTTCACACGTCATCTTTTAAAGTTTTCGATGAACGTTGGGGAACGGTGGGCCATGGGCTACGCAAGAAATAATTGTATGGCAAATGTATACGCTCTCTCAGCGCATCTCAATTTCATTGGGGTGGGGGTAAGTTTGTTTACAGATTGATAACTATCATAAAGCTACAAGGTAGGCAGATTTATCACACCAAAATATGAACTAGACACATGTTGGAAGACAAAAATACAAAAATTGTTTGCCCGTCTTGGGTAGTACTAATTTGCGAAAAATATTTGTATTGGTCCCTGAATTAATACATACATAAAATATCTAGCTGGACCCATCGAAATTCTCTGGTTGTTGACCACCGAGATTATCCATTACTTCGTGTCTCTGCTCGTTTCTCGTCTTTTACCTGTATCGTCTCAGTCTCTCCCTTCTCCATTCCAATCTTCATTGCCAGTCCATGATTTTATCTAAATGTTACACGAATATAGTTTAGAATCATAAGCGGAAAATTCTCAAACCTTTCAGTGAACTATCTCTCTTTTCTGCAATCTAACTAATCAAACTCCCTTTGCCCCTTTGCCTTCCTGAATGAAATAAGGAATATATACCCGTGACTCACATGAATGAATCACTATAACCATAATTGATTATCTGAGAAAATTATCTACAATTATCTAAAAGAAATAGATCTTTTACAAAAAAAATTACCCGAAAGATACCAACGAAAGATTTGGGAATAGTTAGTTTCAAGATGATCATAAAGACAAGAAAGGAAAGTTTTTAAATTGTGCTCAGTGGGATGTTGTAAATTTTCAAGGTTGAAGCCTCAAATGTGACTAGGAGTGCCTGGACACACACACACACACACACACACACACACACACACACACACACACACACACACACACATATACACACACACACACACACACACATATATATATATATATATATATATATATATATATATATATATATATATATATATATATATATAGAGAGAGAGAGAGAGAGAGAGATAGTTAGAGACGCATAGATGTGTGGACCCAGACACTTGAAGAGAGAAGAATCTGTTGCCCACTTGGCTGGTTGGTTGGGCTATTTGCAGGGCTACGGTGATTCGATATTTCAAATAAAGTAGGTAATATTTCAATTTATTTAACTGGTAGTTATAAAATGAGTAATATTCTTAATGAAATAAGTAACATTTTGATATAAATAATTAACAGTAATGAAATATTACCTCCAATAGAATAAAAAAACATTTTATGTATTCAATTCATAGTGAAAGATACCTAATACATTTTCATAAAGATTACGCTGGTTTGCTAAACTGAATCTTAACCCAGATTTTTTTACATACTTGGAATTTCGTAATCTAACAGAGAAACGAACAATAAATTCTGTTTCTCAATATGTACTGCTTCATTGAAATATCTGCGTTTCAAAAGTCTCTCCCTTTTTCGTGATTTGTTAGTTTTTGACAAATTGACCAATCAGAGCGTAACGATCGGAAACGTGATATGTTGATCAATAGGATAGATATTAAAATGTTTTGAAAAAAAGTGTAGCAAACTTTAAATTTATTTGAGCAAGACGCTCCCTACAAATTAAAACTTTTTTGAACTCCCCGCAGGATATTATTACTGTGATGGTGCCCGCCCCCTATTTGCGATTTCGCCTTCTGTGGTTCCAGTTATCCGCGGCCAAACAATGAATAGCACATAAGCTCTATCCAATAATGGTCCTAATTTGCAAGAGAAAGGATGATGGCAATTTTTATATAGCAATGATAAACCAGAAAAATGCTCTCTTCAATTGAAAAGGTGAAAATTCTCGAACTCTTGTATACTGAGCTCCCTAATATCTTCGTCGAGGACGAATCTTCTTTCCGTCTCACAGCTTTTATTACAGTATGTTGTTATAATGATTCTGTTCTATTATTCGCTATTCTTCAAAATCTAATCGTCCTTAATGTATAAATTGAACTCAGTCATAGGTATGTATGTGTCGGGGAAAAACATAGCATACCTGAAGAGTTTGGTACTATCCTTGGTTTCAGGCGTCCGCTGGGGTATCGGAAGATAAACCCAGCAGATAGAAGGGGTACTATAATTATCTGCTTAATACGAGCTATTTAGTTTTTGGGTCAGTGGTAGAATCTGTAATCATTTTATACTATTTTGGTTCCTATTATAATTACTACTTTTCTCTTTTCACCATTATATTATTACCCTGCGCGGTATCGCAGTCTATTCTTGCCCAGAATAGCTCATATAACAAAGACACACAACGGAAGGCCAAAGTATGGGGAAGAGGCATGATTGTATGGATCATTTCTCCTTTCAAGAGTGCGTAAGGGGCAACTTACAGAAAGGACTGGGGTTGAAGTCTGGCCGTTACCGAAAGGTTCGGTACATTTATTAAGCCTTGTCCATCCATTTCACCAATCCCCATAACCGTTCTGCTTTTTATGTTTTACTCAGTCGACGAAATCATATCGATGGTTAATGCAGCTCAATGATAACGAATAGCAGACTGAGGAGTTGGTACAAAAAGCGGAACAGATTCGGGGATTGTTGAAGTGAAAGAACATTGGGCAATTTGTGATCTACAAATAACGAAGAAGCACCAAAAGCTTTTTCTTTTTTTTTCGCTCGCTACCTTCTGGAGAACATGTTAACGTTTCCACAACGCTTTCATCAAACCACGTCTTGATTCAAGCGCACCCCCGTACCGATTGACTCTCTTCGCTCGCCAGTCCGTAACTTAGCGAAGGATACGTCTCTATCTTCGCTGGTTCTAATGCACAACTACGTGCACACTCAAAGGCTATCCCACTGTGGATTGACTTTTCACACAGGCACATTGGTGAAGGGTTCTATTAACGTTTCTGCTACTACCCAAACATGTGATGACCCTGAGATCTCTTTTGCTGTTGACTGCCCTCTATCACTTAATCAGTTCTTGAAATCCTACTTTTGAAACCCCAATTGAAATATCCGTTTTCACTCATGTAACTTTAACTTTCACTGTCTTTTAACATCA